>JANHFO010006000.1:316768-326814 GCA_032468095.1 Pareas carinatus | reverse complement strand
TAGATAGATAGATAGATAGATAGATAGATAGATAGATAGATAGATAGATAGATAGATAGATAGAGCAATAGCAATAGTACCTACACTTATATACCGCTTCACAGTGCTTTATAGCCCTCTCTAAACAGTTTACAGAGTCAACCTATTGCCACCGACAATCTGGGTCCTCGTTTTACTGAACTCAGAAGGATGGAAAGCTGAGTCGACCTGGAGCCAGTCAGGATCAAACTTCAGGCTGTGGGTAGAATGTGCCCGCAATACTGCATTCTAACCGCTGGGGTCACCAGGACTCTGGTTTTCTGGTTTGTACATCCTGTTTGAGGATGTGGTGAAATAGACTGATTTTAGTCAGGAAATCCAATTCAAAATCCCCATCCAAACTAGGTAATTAATGAGTTTAGGTTAATTGCTTGGCTCCTAATCATCTCTTTGACATGACGGGGAAGGAGAGAGTCTCAGAGGAACAGTGACATAAAGATGCAGTGCCATTTTATTTATTAAGCATATCTGTGAAGTCTTCTTCTCTTCCAACATGGCTAGACTTAAGATGGCACATGTGAAATCCCACAGCAATTTTCTTTCTAGACATTGATCACGCTCCTAGCCAATTAGCTTCAGAAAAACGTCATCCAACAGTATGTCTTCACTTCATTTTTTCCCGATGAGGAATAAATATTCCTATTTAGCAATGCTTAAAGGAATAAATCTTGGTTGCCTTTTAAGAATGTCACAACATCTACATGTTTAGGTTCCTGAAGGCTAGCAACCAGTCAAGGAGATTTTTTTTTTCAAAACTAGGATTCAGATATGCTTCTTTCAGGCCAAATTCTCAACATCTGTTCTAGCTTCCAAATCTACTTCAAGAATAAACCTAAATAAATCCATCATGCTAATCTGAAGGATGGTTTCCTGAAATACGTATGCTAACGATCTAATACAAGTAGCAAAAATTATACTGTGGAAAATATTTGGACTTCTAAAGAGTCCATTCAGGACTCAGAAGTCAGACCCCTTCAAAAGTGTACAGGTCTTTCAGAAGAAGTATACATTATTTTCTAGAAAAGTTATTTTAGTTTCCGCTGAGAAGAAAAACATGGTGGGCAGGCTGCAAAAGATGGCTTTTCAAGTTAAAGAATTCAAGAGTTGAATTATCTTCTAAATATAGGCAATATGGATGGTTTTATGCTAATGTGAGCCTTCTCAGGATCACAATTTAGAGCATGCTTGAGTTCATGCATTGTGCAGTAAACCATGTTTAATTGTCATGTATTGAATAAACAACAAATGGTCGAATCCACATAGGATACTAAACTCAAGCAGAATAAAGGCCATTATGGCTTAGGGAAATCAGTGAACAAATAAGTTTGCATCCAATGTTGGTTTCCCACACTGGTTGCTTGAATCATTCCTGATTTTGTTGGAGACTCAGTTTTAAAAGCCCCTCTCTTTTATCACATTTGGGATTATTTTGATTTTATGTAAGCAGTTTTGGATATGCTTGAACTAACGTGAGATAAGATGTTTTTAGACCCTGTTTCATCCTGTCCTTTAGCAGGATTAGTGCCCCCACTCTTTTTCCCCCCTTTTCCCATTCCCAGCAGAGCAGAAAGACTCTATTGTAATTATACATTTAGGATATACGATAGCTGCAGCAGATCCTCAGAAGCGATTGCAGGATAAAATTTATTTCAAATGTTCGACAGCCAATTTGTTTTTCTATAAAGAAATCCCTCCCCAATAGCAATCATCTCTCGGCTGTTTTCAATTTTACTTTTTTTAAAATATCAGAAGCAATTATAGTTTAAAACAACTTGCTAAATAATGCCAGTATTAAAACCATGCCTGAAGCTTCAATCTTTTGATTTGTTGATTTGTTGAGACCCTCAAGCAGGAAGAGGCCAAAACAATGTGAGCTGCTGGTTGTGGACTATCAGGAAGGGTTTTTGCCAGCAATTTCAGTTGTTGGATTTCAGCCTACAAAGAGGAGTATGAACGACTGGTTCTATATTTCCTTGTTTGTTTGTTTGTATCCCGCCTTTTATGAATGACACAAGGTGAGGAACATACATCGAGTCAGTTTGGTTCTGAGCTTGAAGTACTGATCTAGAAACCAGAAGACTGTGAGTTCTAGATCCGCCTTATGCATGAAAACCAGCTGGGTGTCTTTGGGCCAATCACCAGGAGAGGGTGAGTTCTAGTTCCTCCTTACTAATGAAAGCCAGCTAGGTGACTTTGGGACAATCACCAGGAGGGGGTGAGTTCTAGTTCCTCCTTACGCATGAAAGTCAGCTGGGTGACTTTGGGCCAATCACCAGGAGGGGGTGAGTTCTAGTTCCTCCTTACGCATGAAAGTCAGCTGGGTGTCTTTGGGCCAATCACCAGGAGGGGGTGAGTTCTAGTTCCTCCTTACACATGAAAGTCAGCTGGGTGACTTTGGGCCAATCACCAGGAGACAGAAAGTTCTAGTCCCACTTTAGGAATAAAAGGTGGCTGGGTGACTTCTGATGAAATTCTCCAGTGTGCCTGAGATCATGTGTCTTTCTTTGGTTCCAAGCTCTTTCATAATAGAATGAGTCCTGATGAATCAAAGTAGTAATTTTGTTTTACTATTTCCAGGGTCCCCAAACCAGCTAAAATAAAAATGAGATGCGTATTATTCTGCTCTCTTTTCCAGCTGCTAAACACCCTCTGCATTTTGCGCGATTCCTCAATGGTGTTACACCATGGAATGCCGGGATTTGCATCCTAAAAAACACACGATCGCAATGGGGAGAAAAAAAACCCTGAAACACGGATCTCCGTTCCTTCCCATCCTCACTCCCCTGTAATTGCTGGATGTCGATGCTCAATAATTAACCCATTGCTTTTAGGGTGTTTTTTCTTCTTCTTTAAGGTATAAAGAAATGAATAGTTTGTTCTGCAAAATAATCATTAGCAGCACAGGACACAAAGTCAATGCATGATTCTGCCTGTAGCTTGTTTTCTTAATGAGGTAGGAGTTGAACTCCTGCACTCAAGAGTACAAATAATATTTATCTACTTCACAAATTCTGCTATTTTAGATCTGGCACATTATCTATTTATTTCTCTCTCTCTGCCCTTTTGGAAAGAAGGAAAGAAGGAAAGAAGGAAAGAAGGAAAGGAGGAAAGAAGGAAAGAAGGAAAGAAGGAAAGAAGGAAAGAAGGAAAGAAGGAAAGAAGGAAAGAAGGACGCAAGGAAAGAAAGAAAGGAAAGAAGGATGGAAGGATGGAAGGATGGAAGGAAAGAAGGACAGAAGGACCGAAAGAAAGAAGGAAAGAAGGAAAGAAGGAAAGAAGGATTCCTTTTTAATCTACATCTTTAAAAAAAAGTTTTTGAGTTCCTATCTCCTCTTTGTTTCCTTTATGGCTCTATGTCCTTTCTACAATACCCAGCTGTTTCAGAATAGAATATGGAATGCAAAATAACAGAGTTGGAAGGGACCTTGGAGGTCTTCTAGTCCAGCCCCCCCGTTTGAGCAGGGGACTCTATACCAGTGATGGCGAACCTATGGCACGCGTGCCACAGCGGGCACATAGAGTCCTCTCTGCTGGCACGCAAGTCAAGTCGCTCCAGCATCGCCCCAGAGCTGAGCATGCTCAGAAATGAGTCGCGGCGCCAGGCAATGATGTCACGGGGCCATGCACATGCTCAGAGAGTAGCGGCACCAGACGATGACATCACGAGCCACAAGTCGTTAGTAGCAACTCATCCGGGCACCCGGTGTTTAAAAGGTGAGCCATCACTGCTGTGTATCATTCAAGACAGATAGCTGTCCAATCTCTTCTTAAGAGTTCCCAGGGACAGAGCGCCCACAACTTCTGAAGGCAAGCCATTCACGGATATTGTTCTCACTGTCAGGAACTTCCTCCTTGGTTCCAGGTTGGATCTCTCCTTCATCAGTTTCCATCCGTTGCATCTTGCCTTGCCTTCGCGTGCTTCGGAGAATAGTTTGACCCTCCGCCCCTTAAATATTGGAAGATTGCTATCATGTCAAATTTATATTCCTAATCTGTCTTTTACGGAACTATTTTTGATAGGTTGGAAGGTTTTTTTTCCCCTTTTGTATAAAGACAGATGCAAAGAATGAATTAAGCAGTTCTATTTTCTCCCTGTTGCTCGTCACTTTCTTGCCATCTTCTCCCATTAGTGCACTTTGGAAAAAAAAACCAGATTGAGATAAAAAAGTGATAGTAACCAGCCATCATCTTCAAAAAGTATAATAGGAGAAACATACTTGCCTTATTGAATTAAAGCAATGCTTCTTGACTCAGAAACATGTGTATATTAATGCAAATTAATATATTAAATCATTGCAACCACTGGGTTATGAATGTTATCCTAGAGCATTCCATACTGAACAGGAATCACAGCAGTTAGTGAAAATGCATACAAAATAGAAACATATATCTCTATTATTACATGAATATTCAACAATTTTGCTTCCATTCAAGGATATCTTAACCTAATCACTGAGCGGTTTTTGAATATCTAGCACATATGGAAGACTAGATCCATATATTAGACTAAGCCATGATTACATTTTTCGTTGAACAAACCCCAACTGCTTGAGTCCATACAACTCACCAATTTATGGTTTGGATGGGCATAAGACCAAGAGCTTAACAAAGTGGCACCAATTTCCTTTCTAGTGAACAACAGAAAACTCACAGGAAAATGACACCAACTGGATATATCTAGAATGCTAAAGAATCATTTTTATTCACTTTCAGTTTAATCTGTTGTGTGAATCCAGTCAGCTCTTACGGCTTAGCATATTATCTAAACATAGTGTCCTATGACCTAGTAAGCAATCCACAGCTTAACACCATAGGCTGCTTAGTGCAATGTACTAACACAACCCTTGTTTGCCGTTCAGACTAACTGGGTTTAATCTGTTGTTGTGTATTTGAGCTGGCACAGAGAAAGAGGGAGTGAAGATGGCAGCAGTTTGGCTCACGCAGTCCCAATGTGACACTTTTCTTGTGTTTAGCATTCTCATATCTGTCCCCAACGCCTGTTGTCATTCGGCAAATCTGCATCTCGCGTCTTGTGCCTGCTAGTGATCTATCGATTGGGAAAATGCTCTAATTCCCCACCCTGACCCCCATCCCTCAGATGGAGCCAGAGAAGAGATGAAACCGCTGGGAAATTAGGAGAGCATCAGCCCGAGCAGGACCAATTGACAAAAATTATTTAAAACTGGAAAAGTGATCTATCCCCTCGACGATACAAGCAATTAAATGGATGAAATGAATATTAATTACCAATAATGAATTGTTTGTAGATATAGTAATGAAGATAGAAATACCGAGAAGAAGAAAAAAAACCCACAGCTTTTTGCTTGCAGTAGAGTCTTTTTTTAAAAAAAGTTCGGCAGCTTTTTTAAAAAAAATTACTGGTTTTGCTGAACACCTATTTCATTTATTTAGCTTTGTCATCATTTGTTAATTCAATGGGCAATGACACCCATCTCAACAAGGGACGCCTGTTCACAGATCAGGCTGGTTGCCCACTGCAAACAAAGTGGAAGAAAATGAAAATGAATCTTGACTGTAAATGGTTATATTTTCCAAAACATGGGTAAATATGAGTGAATGTTGGCTTTTGTGTGTCTCTCCCTTGGTATCGATGGTGTTTTGTATACAGCACAGCCTATTTTAAAGCAAGGGAGCCATTTTGCTGTAATAGTTAAGGAGCTTGGCTGGAAAATAGGAGAATACGTTTTCTAGTTTTCCTATAGCGGTGATGGCTAACCTTTTAGGCAATGAATGCGCAGACAAGTCGCAGCTAATGAGTCATGACTCATGACATCATCGCCCAGTGCCACTGCCTTCTTTCTGAGCATGTGTTATGACCCTGTGACATCACCCAACACCGCTACTCTCTTTCTGAGCTTGCTCAGCTCTGGGTGATGCTGGGGCAACTTGGCTCATGTGCCACGTGGCACGTGTGCCATAGGTCCACCATCACTGTCCGATATACAAAATCCACCGGGTATTTGTTTTTCGATTCTAGACTGGAAAGTAAAGAGGGAAAAAAACTTGGAAAAGCATATTAATTTTGAACAGGTTGTCAAAAAAACAACAACCCCGCATGCATCTGCCTTTATAAGTCAGAACGACACAGAACTGACGCAAAGGATCGTAACAAAATTTTAAATCGAACCTGCTTTCTTCTTGTTTACATATTACATGGTGATATTATTACAAATTGTGGACTTTAAGAAGCATATCACCATGTAAAACTAGCCCCTTCCCATGCCTGACTCTTTTTCTTAACCTATTTAGCTTGATCAAAAATTGAAAATCCAGGATTACATATTGTCATAATCATAGCTGATGAAAAAACAACAACACCTTACTGAACCCTCATTCATGAATTGTATTAAACTAAAATGTCTCAGCCCAATATGTCAACCTAAGTACTGTGAACTGATTCTGGCAGATCCTGTAAATGCAATTAAAAGGAAACCAGTTGAGCATTCTGTGTGAATACATCCCCATTAATGTGACTTCATGTGTTCCTTTTAAAGATACTTCCCTATTGTGGTCTTAGAAATCTCTCTTCCCCACCGACATGAACCACCAACAAGGGCCACCGTATCTACTGGTGAAAAAAACCCACAAGATCACTAGTGATAACAGAAGTGAAAGGGTTCTTGGTGTTGTTTGAGCTAAGCTGTTTCTTTGCAGATATTTCATGACCCAAACGAGGTAACTTCACCATGGTGAAGTTTGCCCAGTTTGGTGGGCAAACTGGGTACATTTTTACTCCACACCTATAGACAGTATCTTGCCAGACTGAGCTATTCTACTATCTGCATCCTACCATGTATTCTGGGTAGGAGAAGAACTGGCAGAACCTGGGGGTGGAGTGAAAAGAGTCATGAAATCACTGGCTATGATTCTGGAGGCCACATTTCCAGAAGGATATCGACAAGGTAGAGAAGATTCAGAGGAAGAATGTTGCTGAAGGAACTTGGAAAATGCTCCATCTGAAGCCACGGTGACACGGGAGATGCGACAGGCACATTCAGGTTCACAAAGACAAGACGGTTCATTTTCCATGGCCATAGAAACTGGAACAAAAAATAAGGGCATAAACTTCAGCCACCTACATGTTTTTTTTAAAAAGGAAAAAGTCCCCTGGTGATTTATTTATTTATTTAGCTTATGGTAGACCCATCACAATTCTCACAAGCTTACAAATTCAGGGACTGACTGTCGAATGTAAGCAAGACTTAATAGAGTTCCATATAGGAAGTCTCTAGGATTTCCCCAATAGGCGCTCAGGGGCCGTTCTTCCACTACGTGCTGCCCTGTCTGCTTTGGGGCACCACAGGTCCACTCTGCGGAGGGGAGTTTTCCTCATTTATACAGGACATAGGCAGACCAGCCATGGTGGGTTCTAAACCTGTTAAGAGTTGCCCAGGTCTTGCGAGGTGGGTCAAATCCTCTTGGGTCCTCTATTAGACAGAAAATGTTGTGATATTCTGAGGGAGGGCAGTGGATAACCCTTCCTGCATCCAGGCCTGGGATAGATCGAAGTCCTTCAGCAGTGATAGTCATCAACAGCACTGATGATTTTTGGGTAATGAAACGCCTGCAAGAAAACAATCAAGATCAGAAAGCACCAGGAACCCTTCGTTTCAACTCTGAACTGCAAATATTCTCCTATATATTGGTATATATTTGTGGCCATCTAAGTGACTAGCTGGATCTTTTCAGGCCAGATAGGATGACTCCATCATCTTCAACATCCTCAAGCTATTACTTTGCCTTAAAGGTCACACACACCCCTTTCTCATGCTAGTAAAAAGACATCACTGTAATAAATTTTGTCTTCTAAATCACTGACTCTATCCTGGCACTGCAATATCTGGAGCAGCTCAGTACCACGTTGTATTATCTTCTTGGTGGGTGTACCAATACATCTTCCTCCTTATCTCGCTTCTTCTCTGGGGTTGTCACCTTGCCCCCTTTGTCATGTCACCTGCTGGCAGAAAGCAGGCACAATTCAGGATTCTGTACTGGGTGTCAAGGTCTGGGAGGGGGGAAATGATGAAATGTGTGTCATGGCATCACAGCCAAACCTTATTTCGAGATGCAAGCACAGGAACCCGGGGGGTTGTCAAAGTAACATTATCACATGCTTTTGTCATTTTGCTTTCATCCATGTTTGTGCCAGATACACCTAAGATAGTAAAACACATTTCAGATTTGTACCGTTTCTAATTTACATATACCCCGTTTCCCTGAAAATAAGACCTAACTGGAAAATAAGCCCTAGCATGATTTTTCAGGATGCTCGTAATAAAAGCCCTACCCCCGAAATAAATCCTAGTTAAGATCATCAGCCAGATGGACGCATTTAGTACCGTATTTTCCTGAAAATAAAACCTAACTAGAAAATAATCCCTAGCGTGATTTTTCAGGATGCTCGTAATATAAGCCCTACCTGAAAAATAAGACCCAGTTAAGGTCAGTCAGACGGATGCATTTAGTACTGATTTTCTCAAAAATAAGACCTAACTGGAAAATAAGCAAAAATTAATATAAGACTCTGTCTTATTTTGGGAAAAACATGGTACTATTTCACCCTTGCCTCAGTTCAACTTTACAGAACCTCCACTGCTTATGACTTTTTTTAAAAAAATGGGGTGATATACACTAACTTAATATCCTAAAAGTATGATTAAAAAATACAGGAGAAATGTTCTTGGAACTGGTTGCAACCTATGTCAACAAATGTCAGGTACTGATCAAAAGAAAGTGAACAGACCTCTGGATATACCCACATCTTGTCAGGCCTCAAACATAAGAGTGACTCGTAATGATTTTTCTGAACTGAGTACATTTTTGCTTCACACCTATAGACAGCATCTTGCCAGACTGAGCTATTCTACTATCTGCATCCTACCACGTACTCTAGGTAGGAGAAGAACTGGCAGAACCTAGGGGTGGAGTGAAAAGAGTCATGAAATCACTGGCTATGATTCTGGAGACCACATATCCCGAAGGATATCGGCAGAGTAGAGATGATTCAGAGGAAGACGACAAGAATGTTGCTGAAGAAACTTGGAAAATGCTCCATCTGAAGCCATGCTGACACGGGAGATGTGACAGGCACACTCAGGTTCATAAAGACAAGACGGCCCATTTTCCATGGCCATAGAAACTGGAACAAAATTTAAGGGCATAAATTCCAGCCACCTACATGTCTTTTTTTAAAAAAGGCAAAACTTCCTGATGATTTATTTATTTAGCATATGGTAGGCACATCGCTATCCTCATAAGCTTACAAATTCAGGGACAATGTAAGCAAAACTTGATGGAGTTCCATATAGGAAGTCTCTAGGATTTCCCTGATAGGCGCTCAGGGGCCGTTCTTCCATTTATGTGGTGCCCTTTCTGCTTTTGGGCACCACAGCTATACCCTGAGGAGGGAAGTTTCCCTATTTATATAGGAAATCAACAGACCGGCCATGGTGGGTTCTGATCTTGTTAAGAGTTGCCCAGGTCTTCCGATGTAGGTCAAATCCTCTTGGGTCCTCTATTAGACAGATAATATGGTGATACTCTGAGGGAGGGCAATAGATTCCATCCAGGCCTGGGATAGATTGAAGTCCTTCTGCAGTAGGTTTTTAGCTGTCATAACATGGTTGTCTTGCTGATGATAAGATCTACCCAACAGTAGAATAATGTCCTTCCGGAAGTAACAGCTTCTCATCTCTGGAGGCTTTTAAGAAGTGATTGGACAATTACTTCTCATGGATGTTTCAGGTTTCTCACACCTTACCTTGGACTCAGTGATCCTTTCAGCTCTGCAATTCTCTGAATAGCCGGCTGCCCCAGAAAGAGGCTGCGCAGAGAGCATGGATTTGTATGTACCCCACTGCTTTAACAGAGCCAGTTACTTTAAGTAGGTAAAATGGCTTTAAAACCAGAAAACGTGAAATGATAACAAAAGTCCGCTTAAATTCTGGGCAGGAAATTAGATAAGGTCAGTGTGTGTGTTCAAGGGG
>JANHFO010006000.1:280195-290867 GCA_032468095.1 Pareas carinatus | reverse complement strand
GTTGAAGGACAGAAAAGGAGACATTTGCCTCCTCCCATTAAAGGGGCTGGACTAGGGATTGCAACATCTAACATATATATATATATATATATATTATATATAGAGTGCCATTGTAAATTCAGGTATTGTGTATTGTTTGTTTTAATCTAACAAAATTAATAAAGATTATTTTTTTAAAAAAAATCCCCCCCTGAAAAAAACAAAAAAACAAAAACAAAATAGAAGTTTGAAGCTAAGGCTAAACTAAAGGCAGCAATTCTGTAATTGAGATAGAAAGGAAAAAATGTGTCAACACTGCTGAAAAACGTAATTTTGTAGTCTAATCTGAAAAGTCAAGATTAAAATGTTCCCTTTTGCTGCGGTACACAGTTAAAAAAATAAAAAAGAAAGAAAGAAACCCAACATCACTAGAACACAAAATTCATTATTAGTGACCAGATATTCAGAACCTTCTAGGACTTTCTACTTATTTCTACTTTGTGCATATTAGCAAGCAAACTGACTTCATTCAGCACATGTCCTCAGAAGCTGATAACTTATCACTATCCATAACATTATAATTATTACAACTCACCCTTAAGGAAAATCACTAGACCTCAAATATGCTCATGAAATAACCAAAACTGAGATTTAGTTGTTGAAAAATCCCTGAGATCTGTTGATTTCCTGTTAGTCAGAGTAGACAATATTGGTCTAGAAGTACATTTACTGTATTCCGATTTGAGATAAACCTAATTTTCTGAAGGTATAAAAAGAAACATATAATATATATTAGCTCCTTAAAGGAAGGATTTGTTTAAGCAAAATAAGCCCATATATTTATTTTTGCTACCGAAATGAAAGGAAACAATAGTCTTGTTCCTCATATAATTTGCAATTCCCTATTCCACTGTGAAAATATTTAACGAATTTTTTAAAAATGCATTCTGTTTTCAGTCTTAGCAGTTTTATTTAATCCCAAATGAAGCCATCAAACAAAAGAACAAAATATTACTCAGCAAAATATTCAGAACTCTCTCGAGCTCTTGAAACAAGCTCTCTGATTCATTTATTGTTATTCAAGGAACATCATCCGGATTCTATATTCTTAGGGTATCGACCAATTGCATTCATCTCATTTTACAATAAAATCACTCTGTAATTCATATTGGAATATCTTTCTTTGCAGGAGGGAGTCTTCTAAGATGCATTTTCTAAGAAAACATGCCAGTTTAAAGCCAATATGGGTTGACTTGACCAATTTCATCATTTTCCCGAGGTATCCTTCTAATCCTCATTGGTTTTATTTTTCCCGTTCAATTTATGGGTTTACGAGAAATTTCTCTCTACTGAGACACCCTAAATCTTGATCAGAAAAGACCAAGAAATATTTCAAAACTTTCCAACGGATAGCGAAGTTGATATTAAAAGGGAATGGGGGGAGGGGAAGAGACATGAATATAAGCATTTATCTTCAAAACTCTTCATAAAATATCAGAGGAGGGGGGAAAGGGAATTCAGAAAATGTTTCAACGTGTGAATAAACAAAATCTGTTGTGAAATATAGCCTGTGGTTAAAAACACCACTATTTTATCACTTAGGATGGGGGGGAAAACTTTATCCCAGGATGAGAATATTCAGGCACAATGAGAACCGAAGACCATGAAGGAAAGAACTATTGGGGAGAATGGTGTGCATTGCTAAGGTAGCTTAATTTGTCTTGTTTCCATACCAATCAAGTCGTAGGGGTGAATTCAGAATGCCAGTGCAAATACAATGTTGATCCTCCTGTGGTTACATGAAATGGGCCCAGACTGTGTTACACAAAAGTTCACAGATGAAACAAATCTAAGCCTTAGGACAGTGATGGCGAACCTTTTAGAAACCCGACTGCCCAGACGAGTCACGGCTAACGAGTCATGGTTTGTGACGACGTGGCCTTGCACCGCTACTCCTTCCTGAGCATGCTCATGATTCCGTGGCATCATTGCCTGGCGCTGCTACTCTCTTTGAGCATGCTCTCAGCTCTGGGCCAATGCTGGGGCAACTTGGCTCACGTGCCGCTCCACGTGCCCGCTGTGGCACGTGTGCCATGGGTTCATCATCACTGCCTTAGGACATGAGAGCCCAATACTGGACCTCCTAGCCTTTTAGATATAGGGCATACGCTCTACACACCTTACTCTGTATCTAAAGCACGGGTGCCCAACCCTGATGAGTGTAAGGCTGATGGACTTCAACTTCCAGAATTCCTCAGCTGACGTGGTTGGCTGAGGGAATTCTAGAATTTTGAGTTCACAGGTCTTAAAGTTGCCAAGGTTAGACATCCCTGCTCTAAAGTATATCAAGTAGAGATCTACTTACCCTCTTCTTGAAAAGGTCCAATGATGATGATGATGATATAATTTTAAAGTACAACAGATTATTCATTATCCTAACAATCACCACTCTTCAAAAGCCGTAAGAAAGACATGGTCAGGTTGACCAAACCTAGAGTTCTAAGGACAGCTTTACACACTATCATCTCAGTGTATGTTCATGGATTATTCTATCTGTACATTATTTATATGTGTATGTATATAAATAACTTTATATACAGTATATATATATATACTGTGTATATAATTTCCTGACACCAACAGAACATAAGGGCTTCCGTCATGCATTTAGCACTGGGACATCCATTTCAATGGTCCTTGGCTCGTAATACCCACGAATCAAATGCATGGAGTCCGGCGGTTAAGGTGATCGATTTACAAAACCAGAGCACATCATGTTTAATGTTTTTTCTTCTCTTTGTCTTTACAACAGGGCAAAGATAGCAAAAATATTAAAACACTGAACCTTTTCTTCTGAATTTAAAATTTACAACTTGAGCAGCGTCTCTGGTCAACTAATACATTATCTTTATAAACCGGATGAAAACTATACAGTATTTAAAAGTATTAACATAATGCGCTCGATCTCCGAAATGAAATGTGTACCGAAATTCCTCACCACACTTGCGAAGTACCCTGATGCTACTGACACCAACCTACTAACATCAATAAATCTTCTAAACTGCTAGAAGTTTGTTTTGTTTTGTTTTCTTCCCGTTCTTCAAACTGAATTCAAGTAGTGTAGGAGGAACTGGCGTATGCCTTTAAATTCACAGGCCAGGCAAATACAGAGCAGTTTCTGGGTTTATATCTTTTCTTTTTTTCCCCTCTCTGTTCCACATGGGTTAAATGTTCCAGCTGACCCTATAAGTCTGTGGATGTCAGCTTTTTCATGCTTCTCCTTTGAGCCAAATTTGAAGCTGCGACAGGTTCCAAAACAGGCTGAAATGTCTTGTTATTCAGTGCAGAATATGTAGCAGCCATGGCCCCCTGGAACGTAACAACATCAAATGACAAATCAAACCACCATCCTCAATCGTTAATTAAGATACAGATCCTCACCACTACGATGAGTTGAAGCCAACTTTACCTTCACTAGATGTGGGGCATCTTGCCTGTTTAGCTGGTAATGTGGCAACTGATCCCTACAAGCTATCCACGAATGTTTGAGGACTTGCTCTGCAGTGTATCGTTGATGTGGATCTACATGTAGCATATGAGATAGCAAATCCTGGATTAAACAGATAACAAGAATTATAAGTGCAACTTAGAGCAAACGAGGGTGTAAAAAGTTGAACATGGCCATTCTGATATTGAATTGAATTGAATTTATTTATTGGCCAAGTATGTCTGGACACAGAAGAAATTTGTCTCTGGTGTACATGCCCTATACTAGTAATGGCAAACCTATGGCACATGTGCCACAGTGAGCACGCAGAGTCCTCTCTGTTGGCACACGAGCCAAATCACCCCAGCATCGCCCCAGAGCTGAGCATGCTCAGAAAAGAGTAGCAGCGCTGGACGATGATGTCATGAGCTGTGACTCATGAGCTGCGACTCGTCCGGCTACTTGGTGCTTAACAGGTTAGTCATCACTGCTCTATACTTACATACAGACCACATTTGGCAAACTGTGATGACAATCCTAAGACTATAACTGACAAACAATGATTACAATTATAAGACACATTTGTAATCAAAGTACATTCATCATGTTGTGTACGTATTAGGTACGTTCATAATCAAATAATAAATTGTCACTCATATTTCATCATGTTATGTACATATTAGGTGCATTCCTAATCATAAATCATAAATTATCACTCATACTTCCATGCTACTGGATTTTAATGGTATGGGTTGCTTCCGGACTAGAAACAGTTCATCCACAACCGGTCTTTATCATAACTCTTAACTGAGATATTGCTACCCCATTCACCACCTTAAATGAAAAGTGATACATCTTGCATATAGACTTTTTAAAAAAATAATAATGGAAAGCTCAAAGTAGAATTAATATGCACCCTGAATGCTGTGTTATCTTATTGGATGTTTCTATTAGAACAGTTTGAATAGCAATAGCAATGCCATTTATACTTATATAACCCCTTCATTGTTCCCTCTCTAAATGGTTTACAGTCTATTGACCCCAACCATCAGGGTCCTCATTTTACCAACCTTGGAAGGATGGAAGGCTGAGTCAACCTTCAGCCGGTCAGGATCGAACGGCTGGCAGTCAGCAGAATTAGCCTGCAATACTGCATTCTAATCACAGCACTCTTAAATAGTCCTATTGTTCATAGAAAACCATGAAGCAGATCAGAATTTCAGTTTTCAGAAGTGGTGGAACAGGAAAAGCACCATAAATCAAGTTGCATGGGAACAAGGCACACTATACGGATGTGGGTTAGAATTTGCATAACATATTGTAATATCTACATTATACAAACCAAAGGAAACTTATACAGCCTGAGATTCAGGTATGGAAAAATTCTGCCCTGCGTTATTTTTTTAAAAAAAATAAACTGAATAATTTTAGCACATGCAAGTACTTTAGCATGTACCTGCCAAGTAATTCTTACAGAAGATTTAAGAATCAAAAGTAACATATAATACCTTGCTTGTTAGATAAGGTTAATTTTCAAATGTTTGTAGAAAATGCTTTAAAATTATTTATGAAAGGGGGTTGGTTGTAGGTTTCATGTTATTGATCTCTATCCAAAATGGATTCATCGTGAAACCCGGATTTAACGAACATTTTGGAGAAGAGGATGGGCATGACACAAATGCCTGTGAAATTCAAATTTATGATAATTGCATCTTTTTGCATCGTCATGACGATGAAGCAATTTATTTTATTGGTCTCTACTGCATGAAACATCTGGATGAAACAGGACTAATCTGTTATTTGGGAGAAATGTCTACATATAAATTTTGTCCGTTACATATGAATGTGATAGAATGTAGTCTGGATTCCTAGGAGGGAGGGTGTTTGTGTGAGAGAAAGTGGGAGAAGACAGCTCCTCCCTAAGAGATCCCAAAGTTTTTGATTGATGAGGCTGGGAGCTTCCATTAGTTTGGCTAATATTCTATCTATAGGTGAGGGACAATTAAAAAAACCTCTACTTGGAAGTGTCCTCCTTGATTTTTGGAGCCCGACATTGAAGTATGCTAAATGTGGAGTCTTTTCAGCTAAAAGTTCCCCTATAATTGCATTTACACAGCTGCCTGTGTCTTATAAAATATAAAATGAAATACGTTGATACCTTTGCAGCATCTGACACAGTATCCCAATTGCCTCCACTTAAAGAAAAATTCCCACTTCCTATCCGTAACAAGATTTCTTCAGGGGTATCGTTGGGCCCATTGGCAAAAGGTGTATACCTAAAAGATATTTTTTTAAAAAAGAAAGAAAGAAAAGGATGTTTAGTTTCTTTTGCATAAGTAGTTTAGAAGCACAAATGGAACTTGCTGGTTTAAGACAGATTTCACACGCCGGGTGGATCCTATAAAATAACCGGAAGAGTCAGGGCTTCGAACACCTGCAAATTCACAGCTATGTCAACATGAGAAAGATTCATCTCACCCTGCCAGCATGGTGTAAAGGAGAACACCCAAGCTCCAAATATCACAAGCAGCGTCGTAGCCTTGCCTCATGAGGACCTGGAAGAGGGACAAGAGAAAGACAAGCCTTCACCACACTCAGATTTAGAAGTCAGTTTAAGTCGGTGTTTTTCAACCTGGGCCCACGTTAAGATGTATTGGGCTTCAGGTCCCAGAATTCCTCAACCAGCATGCTGGCTAGGGAATTCTGGGAGTTGAAGTCCACGCATCTTGAGGTAACCAAGGTTGGAAAAAAACCGATTCAAACTGATTACCACAAGTGTTGCTTAAATAAAAATAAGTTGCCTTTCCCTGAAAGGCTGTAGTAGTACACAGAACAATAATCAACAGTCAAATGAATTATGGGTTTCCATGTTTGTTTCTATACATTAAGGATTCCATTTATATATGCTCTTGCGTGAGAGAGTAAATCAATTATTACGCTGCAAGGAGCAACACATCAACAGAGCATTCCCTCCCTCTCTCTTTTTCTCTCTTCCCCCTTCGCTCTTTCTCTCTCCTTCCCTCTCTCTCCCCCCTCTTTCTCTTTTCTCTGTCTCTCTCCCTCCCTCCCTCTCTTTCTCTCTTCCCTTTCCTCTTTCTCTCTTTTCCTCACTCCTTCTGTCTCGCTCCCTCCTTTCTTTCTCTCCTTTCTCTCTCCCCCTCTCTATTCCTTTCTTTCTCTGTGTCCCTCACTCCCTCTTTCCTTCTCTCTCTCCCCCTCTCTCCTTCTCCTTTTTTCTTTCTCTCTACCCCCAACTCTTGCAAAAACTCATGCAATATAAATAGTTTCTGGAGATTGTTTTTAAAAACCTATTTGTGAATCAAAATGGGGAGGTGCATACCTCTGGTGCCACAAAATTAGCAGTGTAGCAAGGTGTTAGGAGAAGTCCATTCTCTCCCCGGAGTTGCTTTGCAAAGCCGAAATCACAAATTCTGATGGAATCAGCGTTATTAGAATCGTCCATATATAAAATATTACTTGGTTTAAGATCCCGATGCACGACCTTAAAAGAACACGTACAAAATTTATGGTTTCCCAGGTTCTAGATTGACGCCTTAACCACTACACCAGATTGGCTCTTCAGGATTTCAGTACATGGATATTTAATGTTACACGTAAAAGATCCATGCCGCTGCCCGTCATAAAGTGCAGCTTGGGGCAGCTTGCAGCAAGCACAAAACCAAGTTCCAAACAAACCCTGAAAAACACCAACCCGAGGCCCAATGAAACGAAATCAAAATGTGCACAGCTTACTCCTTGACAGTGCAGGTAGCTCACAGTTTTAGCGATCGTGTATAACACCGCGCTTGCTTCTCGTTCTGAGAAATACTTCTGCCTGAGAATACGATCCAGAAGCTCACCTCCCTTCATCAATTCTGTGACAAGGTAGATATATTTGCCATCATCGTACACCTGTAGTAGAAGTTTAATAGAGTTGAGTAGCACATACTCCAGGAAAGGTGCATGAAACACGGGGTCTACCTAGAGGCACACGCCACAGAAGGGCGTTATTTTTCATAAATAGCTCTCTCTCTCTCTTTTTTTTCTTTTTTAAGGTGGAAAAGATTTCAAACTACTGAATAAGACCTTTGCTGTTTCAGCCTGGCAAATGATGAGGGAAGCCTTGAAAGATTGGGAGGGGAAAAGGCGACTCTTTCCCTTACTATAAAGCAGGGATTCCCAATCATGACAACTTCAAGGCGAGTGGACTTCAACTCCCAGAATTCCCCAGCCAGCATGGGGCCGGCGGGCCTTGTGTCTGACATATATGACATACCACAGCAAACCCCATTTTTAATCAAAAAGAATCCTATTTCACTGAAAAAAATATTGAGAGCTTCTCTTCTGCATCTTCTGGGTCCCTTCGGGGAGAAGGGCGGTATACAAATTCAATTCAATAAATCCCAGCAGAGACTTAACCAGCGGAAAGAGCTTCATTCTATCAACAGCTACGGTTTGTACGCTCTTTGGAAACCAAACAGAGAATACTTACATCTTTTAAAGTAATAATGTTGGGGTGCTGCCCATACCGCATCAGGATTTCTATTTCTTCGGAAGGATCTCTCTTGCTTTTGTCAATTATCTGGAAGGGGAGACAAGGACAACAAGGAAGAGTGACAGGAGATTAAATTCAGCACAACAAAGCACATTTCTATTCAAGAACGAACGGAACAGCTTCACTTTTCAAGGCCATCTTGTGGCAAGGAACACAAGGCAGCTGTCCTCCCTTCAGTTCCCAGAATTGCCAAGTCAACATTACAGCTGATTGCCAGCACTTCTAGGCAGGGCTAGGTTAGAGGCAGTATCTTTGAAAGATGTCCCACAAGCATTTCAAAACATTGGAATTCCTCAATTACAGAATGGACACTGAATCTCTCTCTCTCTCTCTCTCTCTCTCTCTCTCTCCCTCTCTCTCCCTCTCTCCCTCTCTCCCTCTCTCCCTCTCTCCCTCTCTCCCTCTCTCCCTCTCCCTCCCTCCCTCCTGGTCTTTAGAAAATTTGTGAACACTTGGTTGTTTCATCAGGCTTCAGAGGCAGAGATATTATAACAACTCTTCTGGATGACAGGCTTATTTACATTTTGAATGTTAGTTCTTGAGTTTTTGTGATTACTTTATAAAGTATAGTTTTAAATTTGAATCTTGATTACTCATTAGTTTTTTAACCCCATTACAGATTGCATGTATTCAAAGTCAGTTTTAAGGGGGTGGGGTGGAGTCGGAAGAACAGTTGCTAATTCAAATTACTGCATTTATGGCAGATTTTGATAGTTGCCTAATTTGGTTAAGTATCTGCCTTATCTTGAAAAAATATCTAACACCTTTTTATGTTCTGGAAAAGTAATAAAAAGATATGTATACAAATAGTTATGTGGGTCAAGAAACAAAAAAAAGGTGCTAAATAAAAACAGAAAGGTAGACCCCTCATTCAAAAAAACAACCCCAGAGCAAAATCTGAAAAAGACAGTAAAAAAACAATAATTCACTAGGACTTCCAAATGAGGCATACTGAAATCAAAATATAGGAACTTTCCCTGCCATGAACTACATCAACCTATCCTTTCTAAAAAGTAAAACAATTAAAAGATTGCTGTTTTTTCAAATTTCACCAACAGCTGGGTCACAAAACTTTTTTCGTACTACTATGGAGGAATAAATAAGTGATGTGGAAAAGCTTCCTCTTTAATGAGCTGGCCTAGGAAGCAGAAATGAAGCAAGAAAATATTTATTAATTTTGCCAATCCAATCATTCTTCACAACTAACACAATTTTCCAGTAACCAAATTGATATCCATTTATGTGGACAGCACAGACGAAGTACACTGAAATCAAACTGACAGTATTATTGGGCAAAAAGTATAAGAACCCAGAGAAGGCATGGTTGGAGACTGACTATGAATAGATCATGAATTCCTACCTGCAAATCTATGGCAAACTAAAGTGGAAGAAAGTCAACTAGTTTTTCAAATATAATTTTGAGTTTATTCCTACTATTTCCAAAGAGAGGTTCCAGCCTCAAATTTGTATGGTAAAGGATGTCAATAGGCAGTGAGCAACTGATTCAAAGAGGTTCAAACAAAAATGGAAAGAGTAGAGTCAACTTTTGTACATTAGAGATATCAATATCTGAGATTCCTTAGAAGATGCTCCCTACTTTCAAAAACATGTAGTATTAGTAGATGAAGTTAGACTACCATTACAGTCATTATCAACTTGGAAAGCTACAGAGATTGATGAAATATTCAAAGAAATATGGCAACAGCAACAGCAAAAGATTCAGTAAAGTTCTAAAGTTGCTATGTCAAGAAATCTGGACAATCATCCACTGCCCAACATATCAGAAGAAGTCAATCGACATATCGATACCAAAGAAAGGTCTTAACAGAGGGTGTAAATTATAATAATGTTTAGGATCATCCAACATAGATTACATCTCTACATGGGAAAGGAGATGCCAGATGTTCAATCTGGCTTTAGAAAAGTCACAAATTACTAGGCTGAAACTATCATTCTTTGGATGTATTGTGCAAAGCCTTAGCTCTCTTGAGAAGTCTACAATGCTAGAAAGAGAGAAAGAAAGAGAAAAATAGAATGACCAGCAGCAAAGTGGATGGACTCAGGTGTAGTCAATGTGGGTGCTTCATCACTGGGAGGCAAAGTGATCACTTTGTTAATATCAATTTGATGGGATTCAATCAATAAATTAGTTCTCTTCTTCAAATCCTCATGTTTTTGATTCAGATTATACTTAAAAATTTATCTGGATAAATGCAGCCATTCTAATATAATATTCCTTTAAATGGAATTGGTGGTCTCTGGCAAAGTATAGTACTAAAGAGCTGTGATGGTACAGTGGTTAGAATGCAGAACTGCAGGCTACTTCTGGTGACTGCTGGCTACCAGCAGATTGATTCTCTTCGGCTCAAGGTTGATTCAGCCTTCCATCCTTCTGAGGTTAGTAAAATGAGGACCCAGACTGTTGGAGCAATATGCTTGTTGGATCCAGGAATCCCCAGACTTGCCGGAGCTGACACCGGTTGACTCCCCCCCCACCTTGTGGGTTGCCTTATTTGGAAATATTGTAAGCCTTGTTTGTGATTGGCCAGCGTGCGGTGAGCGCACCAAGTATAAAGCTAGCAAGCGCGGGGTTTTGCTTGCCGGTTCCTGAGTTACTGTTGCTGTTAATAAAAACGTGTTGCACTAAGCCT
>JANHFO010006000.1:267790-280095 GCA_032468095.1 Pareas carinatus | reverse complement strand
ATTATCCATAGCCTTGAGCCCTTTCAGAGGCACGGTCAGGGTTGCAAAACTCCAAACAACCACCAGAAGGCACAGAGAGATGCTGAAAACTTTAACTCTTTACTGCCCTCTAGTTCTATCTAGTATGTAACAGACCAGTTGTTGGGATTTGTTTCTTTTTGTGTTTGTTTGCTGCTGCTGTCAAAAGCCTCTTGTTACTCACACTGCAGCTGGACTCTTGAAAATCAAGACATTTTTCTGGTTTGATTGTCTGGGGTTCAAGACATGTTCCTCAAAATTGGACCTGTCCGATCACCTTATAAAATCTAATGCTTAATGTGGAGTTCCAGATAGTTGAGTCTATGATGTGTATTTGTCAATGTCAAACAGTTCCAGGTAATTGAATCTATTATATGAGTTTGTCAAAACAAACAAAAAGGTTGTTTGCAGCTCTGTTCTTTTTTTGTATTTTATCTGTTTTTATGTTTTCCCCCCTAGGTATATATGAGAGCCACAGTCCATTGGGCTTGGGTGGTTAATAAACTTAAACAAACAAAGAAAACATAAATGTTTGTGCAATGATGTACAGGTAGAAGGGGCAGGACTGGCATCTGTGAGGACATTGTATCTTGTCTACTTGAATTCTCCTTCCCTGGGAGTTACTTTGTAAGCACAATTTTAAGGTTCATGCTAAGCTTTGATAATGTCTGGTAAGTTCTATCCAGCAAAAATCTACATTTTACAATTTCTTAATCTCCCATGTTAGATTTGTTTAACAAATGAATGAAAGTAGAGCTGGCTATACTGTAGTATTTTTCCAGACTGCTGAATATTTCTTTGGGTGTTTTAAGAAAGGGAGGGAGAAACAAACTTCTGAATAAGCATCCTGTCCTTTCTTGCCAGAGATTGGCTATGGTGTCAAGAATTCCCTTGTGGTTTCCTCTCACATTCTTAGTTGTAAGAGTCCACCCTATCATTTTCTTTTTCCTTAAGTGCAAAAAGAAAATAAGAACAGAAAATAAAAGAAGAAAGCAAAAGGCAGAAGATTGGACAAAACAGCTGAAAGAATCAGTGAAAGGTTGTGGCTTCAAAATTTAGCAGCAAAGCATGCTAACATCAATGAAACAGCCAAGAAGATATCAGTAGAATTACAAGTTGACAAGTTCTGGAATGACTGTGATGCTGGCAACTCAAACTCCAAAATGTTGGCATTCATCCAGAGGAGGGCTCGAGAATACTGGCTGTCATCTGATGGAGGCTCTGGGATTGGCAATTAGCAATTAGTTGGCAATTAGCTAAGGAGGTGGGTAGAAAAGACAAGGGGGCAAGAGGACCCAGTATCAGACCAAGAGAAACAGACTGGACCAGATAGGTCTACCAAAGAGGCTACTGAAGAGACTATCACATCAATCATCCAGCAACCAATCAAGCCACACCATCAGTTTGGGAGAACAGCGCACATTAATGAGTCGATATATCATGGATGTTCTGTTTCATTATAAACTCTACTGTGTAGCAAGGGCTGATTTAAGAAACATTATGACACAGAATAAATTGTTATACTTTTGCAGGGAACAAACTTGCATATTACAAGGAGGACATTATCTTTTACATCAAACACCATTTTGAAGAGGATGGATCACTTAAAGCAGGTTGTGCTAAACTGCCATGGTTAAGATAGATTATGAATGCTACTTTTGCTTTCTATTGTTTTTATAGCTTTTTGACATGGTCAATTGGCTAATCAATAAACTAAAAGAATTCATATATCTTTTTATGCATGGTTTCAAAACGCAGCAATTCTGCTCCTGAAAGCAGTACCTCTAAATGATTTTGGTGCAGGCTGATGAGGGGAGACAAGGGTGGAAGAGAGTAGCTGTAAAACAAGAATCAGGGGAAAGGAGTAGAAAGAAAAAGATGTTGGTTAAGAGTAAAATTTATAATTAATTGGTAGGCCTAAAATATAGACAGCAAAGGTATAATTGTAGATTAGAGTTAAGAATTTAAGCAGTAAAGTAAAGCTACCAAACTAAGATAATACAAAAAGTAAACCCAGGAATCAAGAACGAAAGACAAAGGGCAGTGAAGCCACATAATCTGAGCACACTGGAGACAGCAGCTTGGAGTGGGCTGGCATGGATACTGGTTTGAACTAGAAAAGGCCAGGATAAATTAATAAGGGGAAATCAAATAATTTGAATCTTTGTACAAGTTACAACAATAGGCATAAAAATAGAGATAAGACTATAAAACAAAATTTCAAATTATAGAATGAGAACAGATGTTGAAATATAGGAATAACAAATACAGAGGTTAAGAGAATTGCAGAGATCACACCATGTTTAATATAAAAGAAAGTTTATTTTTCTATTTATTAAATTTGTAATAAAATATGTTTCCCCGGGGATAGAAGAATGATGTCCTGCCTGTATTCTTATCATCTCTGAATATATCTCACTACTCTAGAAATACAGCTCTTAATTTTGTATTCTCACTGGCATCCCTATATAGACAAATATAGTGTGATCAGATTCACTGATTGGTTGGGATCAAATAATGATAAAAATCTTCTCCATTAAATAAAGAACAGAGCAGTCGTAGATTAAAATAAATATATAAGAGTTATGAGTAGGATGAGACAAGATCAGTAAAGTCACTCATTTGACCCAAATTGGGATAAACTGGGCAGGCGATTCAACTTTTAATGGTATTCTCAAAACAGAAAATCAGTTAACATTTTGATTAGCATTCCTTAAAAATTAGAGGAAGGACAACTATAGATTTATCAGGACTATAAAGAGTACATGACCTGAGTTCATGAAATGGGCTATAAATTAGGTGTTACACAACACATACTTTTTCTATCATCTGTCTGTCTGTCTGTCTGTCTGTCTGTCTGTCTGTCTGTCTGTCTGTCTGTCTGTCTGTCTGTCTGTCTGTCTGTCTATCCATTACCAATCCTTAACTACTGGTGGAAGGCAGAATAAGCAAAAAATAGTATTGTGCCAAACACTTATCCTGCATTTCTTTTGAAGATTCTTATTGAATTTGATAGAAAAAAAACATTTGCTACTGTTCTAAAAGAAATTATATTCTTATTGCAGAATAAGGAATTTTGCATTTTTGTTAGGTTTATGGTAGTCAATGCAGGTATCCTGACTTTAACAGTATGTTCCCCCCACCCCTGAAGTGAAGCCTTGGTTTCTCTCTGCTTTCATCAAAACTTTTTCATGGAGTTTTTACTATGTATTTTTCCCCAGAAATACACTATGAAACCATGCCTAGGATTTGCTTTTTCTGGATTCTCCAACTGGACAGTTGACACATGAGGAACAGGGGATCTTCAGAGTGAATAACAGCTATAGAAAAAAGGGAGATCCAAAAGAGTAACAGAATATTGTTTTAAAAGAAAAGAAGTCTACGAGCACCCTCCTCTTTTTCATGAAATAAAACCTGGAGACATATTTTGGTACAGTGTTAGCAGGACTCAAGTGATGCAGAGAGCAATTAACATTCAATACCAATATTTTTAAACCCCTTTTTAGATGGGTTGAGACAGTGAGCACTTCTTTCTAATCCCGTTGCTACTGTGGCTTGCTCCTATTGACCAGAACCAGTCTATATGGCCTAAACTCTGAATTTGCACAGCTGACTAAAGAAACTAATTCAGACCTGAAGAGACCCTGGAGGGTCTTATAGTCCAAACCCCTGCTTAAGGTAGGAGACCTAAACCTTCCAAGTCAAATGGTCGTCCAGTTTATTTCTGAAAATCTTCTGTGATGGAGCACCCACAAACCCTGAAAGCAAGCTATTCCATTCATTGTTTTCACTATCAGAAAATATCTCCTTACTTTTAGGTTGATCCTCTCTTTAGCTCCCACCCATAGCTTCTTGTCCTTCCCTCTGGTGCTTTGGCGATCAAGTTAATCCTCTGTTCTCTGTGGCAGCCTCTCAAATACTGGAAGGCATGTTATCATGTTCACCCTAATCTTTCTCTTTGATAGGCGAAACAAGCCTAATTCCCTTCATCATTCATCCTGTGATTTAGCCTCCAGACCATTTATCATCTTTATTGCTCTTCTTTGCACACTTTCTAGGATCTCAGCATCTATGGTGACTAAAACTGGATACAGCAGGAGTGTCAGATCCACTGTCATTGTGGGCCAGTGCCACTGCTGCCACAGATGCAGCGCCCCCCCTACTCCTCCCCCAACACAACCCCCAGAGACACCTGCCAACCTCCCCGTGCCCCCCATATTCCCTGAGGACACCCACTACGGACCCCTCAGACCCCACTGTGAACCCTCACAGTGGCCCCCACTGATCCCGCATGGCTGCTGATAGCCCCTCACAGCCGAAGACCCCCTACCTGTGCCATCAACCCCACTTCCAGGGAGCACCTCACTTGCCGCCATGTCCGGTCCACAGGCCACCTGTTTGACACATATGGGATACAGTATTCCAAGTAAAACCTTACTAGTGTGGTATAAAGCAGTATTATCATTTTTCATTATCTTGATGCTGTGCCTCTGTCAATGCAGCCCAGGAATACATTAGCTTTTCAAAGTGTCAGTAATTACCCCCAGCTTGATCTGAAGAGTTCCCTTTTTATCCCCTCATCTAGATCAAAGGTCTCCAACCTTTGTTCCTTTAAGATTTGTAGACTTCAACTCCCAGAAATCCTCAGCCAGCCCTGCTAAGGGAACCCAACAGTCAGTAGACACAACTCATCTACTCAAGTGCTACACCATGCCAATGAGATGGAAATGGGGAGGAAGTACCAGCAGTTGTAGAAAATTCTGGGCAATATTTTCTAAATGTTCGAGATAGCACATCCACAAATACCTGAAGACAGTAACATGTCACACACACACACACCCCAAAGAAGAACCATGTACTACCATCGTTTCATTACTCAAGCTAGGCGACATCATCAGTGCTAGAAGGGATTGGGGTTTGGTCTCATTTTATATTTAAAAAATCAAACCCCACTCCCTACTAACGCTGATAATATTAACTGATTGGGTAATCAAACGTCAGCGAGCTCAGAAGTACCAAGGACCCCTCATTTAAATCCCGAGCTACAAATATTTTTCTCTACCGGTACCATACACTGCCAAATTTGTCAGCTTATATGATATCTGGAAAAACTAAAATGAGTCCTGTTTTTCTATATATTCATTCCAAATAAGATACAAAGATCCTAAATCTTAATTTAACTTAAAACTGTTAAAGAAGAACTATAAAACGTTTATTGAATGTGGGCCAATTCATGTAGATTGCTGTTATATGTTTAGATATTTAAAAGTGGTGTGGGAAAAAAAACAGAACCCCCTGCATACCTTCACCGCAAATTCCATGCTGGAAACTGTGTGGATGCAACGCTTGCACACCGAATAAGAGCCCACACCAATGTCTTCTTTCAGTGCATAGGCATCTGTGAAGAGTGCGCTGCTCCCATGAAGTTGCTAAAGCACACGATAAAACAACTTTTAAAGCCTTGCCATTATTTTGTGAACTTTTTGGAGGGGAACATTTCTTCTTCCTTATCAGCTCTACACAACTTGAACTTATGAAAAGAAATATACTAATAATGGCAGGGGCAGACCTTAAAAGAGCAACTTTGGGATCATATTGTCCATTTTAAGTTTTAGGCTTCGTGGTTGCAGTTGTGGATGGATTCCAACCAGTTCATATATAACAGTGATGGCGAACCTATGGCACAGGTGCCAGAGGCGACACTCAGAGCCCTCTCTGCTGGCACGCACGCCATCGCCCCAGCCAAGTAACGAAAAACATTCTTTAGAGGGACATAGGGCTTCCTTCCCACCAAGTAACGGTAGTGGCAGCTGGCCTTCGAGTAAAGTGATGGCGTGGGGGTCGTCAACAGCCATGAGGCGGTGATGAGGTGTTGCTTGGAGATGTAGGGGTGCTGTCGGTGAGTGCAGAGGTGCCACTGGAGGTGTGTGCCGCTGGGTGTATGTTGCAGTGTTGTCACTTTACGATACATAAGTGGCTTTCGGGTTGCAGTTTGGGCACTTGGTCTCTAAAAGGTTTGCCATCACTGATATATAACCTTGTATCAGACTTTGGTTGAAATTTGGATTTACTACGGTGACCATTTCTTGCAGCCTGTTCGGGTTCCCCCCCCCCCCCCCGGTTTGGATGGATCTGCATTTTCTCCTAAACCCATGACAAACTTCAGCCACAGACGTTTGCAGCCAACTGTGAGGATGGATAAAAATGAGCACACAGGATGACATCACAACCCAAGTTCTATAATGACGTCTCTCAATGTTAAGACACCAATATGTATGTCAGGGGTGAGGCTGAGATATCATGATGCTACTATTTCCACATGCAACACCCGTTCCTTGTCCAAAGACTCTATGACAGCAGTTTCCAAACTAGGCAACTTTAAAACTTGTGGACTTTAACTCCCAGAATTATATAATAACTCCCACAATACTGTTGTGCCTCAGCCACCTTCACGGGACCAACCTATCAGGCGTTGCTGGGGGCGTGGCAAGCAGCCCCCACCCTCAACGGAAGGTTGAAAAACCATTGGCTTTCAAGCAGTTGCTTAGCTACAGCAACTGCTTGTTCATAGCTGCTGCTTTGGAATTCCTGTACTAGTGACTTTGGATTGACTCCGATTTTTTCTGACATTGATTTGTCTTCGATTTTGGTTTTTGGTATCTTGATTTTGGACTGGCTTCGGTTTCTACACTCTGGTATTCTGACCTCAGACTGGATACTGCATAATCCTAGCTTTTTGCTCCATTTGGTCCCTCTGCCCAGAACAGCTATCGGTCCGTAGCTGGCTGACAAATTCTGGAACTTGAAGCCCACAAGATTTAAAGGTCGCAAGACTGAATATCCCTGATCTATAACAGTAGAAGTTAATATGAGATATGAACCAGATCTTTATTTGATTAATCTATGATTAATCCCAAAGAATCCCAAAGAATTCAGTTTCCAACCATATTGAATCTATAATTATAGTTATATAATTATAATAACCATATTTTATCATGTGTATGTAGTAACAAATCATGATGAAGAAAAGTATACAAGTAATCCTCAACTTACGATCACACGTGAGTTCAAAATTTCTGTTGCTAAGTGAGACAGTCAAGTGAATTTTGCACCATTTAAGGAAGTTTCTTGCCACAGTTGTGAAATGAATCACTAAGCTAGCAATGTGGCTGTGAGGTGCATTGGGCTTCCCCACGGACTCTGCTCGTCAGAAGTAATCACATAAAAGGTCATTATTTGACCCCGGGACTCCAGAACCGTCATAAATATGAACCAGTTGCCAAGCCTCCAAATTTTGATCAAGTGACCATGGAGATATAGCAACGGTTGTTAATGTGAAAAATGGTCACAAGCCAATTTTTTTCAGTGTCCTTCTAACTTCGGTCACTAAATGAACTGTGATAAATCGAGGACTATCTGTATTATAACATTCTCTATAGAACAAGGGGAAAGTGTCAGAATGAAAGTCACTGAAGATCATCCCTTGTGTGGATGCACAACACTATTTAATGGTTTGTTTTCAGGTGGATTATTATGTGACCAACATAATCCAAAGAAACTTTTCTTTTAAGCCCCTTTCAAAAGTAGGAAGATACAGAAGATACATAAAAACAGACATCATCTTTCAACCATCATTCTCAGCTGAGAAACTCTCACAACTTACTATCCCTACATTATCTTTTCACCGTTGCAAGCCACAAAATCGGGCTCTTATACCAGCAACACTATCAAGCGGGCATTCCTCACCGCTTTTAATATTACATAAATGGGTCAGAAATGGTTGTTTCAATATTTCTGCATGCACACAGAGTAGAAACAATCTCCCCCCTTCTTTTTTTTACCTGGACTATTGGCAAAATGTTGTTGAGCGGGGCGATTTTGTGGTCTTCTATACCGCTTGTTGCCACAAAGCTGAAACCTTTGAAGAGCTGATGGGCATTGGCGCTGGGCGGAACTCCTGGTGAATCTTAATTAATTGAATGGTATGATAGATTAGATGGTCCAAAATATAACATAACGCAAAACATTCTATATTTTTATATTCTATATATTTACAACATGACATGATGAATGTCCTTTATGATTGTGAATGTATTTTATGATTAAGGTCGCGGTTTGTCAATTGTAGCTTGTATGGAAGTATAGAGCTTATACACTGGAGACAAATTTCTTGTGTGTCCAGACACATTTGGCCAATGAATTCTAATTCTAATTATTCTAATTCTAATTCTATTTCTAATTTTAATAATTCTAATTCTAATTTCTTGTGTGTCCAGACACACTTTGCCAATAAAATTCTAATTCTAATAATTCTACTTCTACTTCTACTTCTACTTCTAATTCAGATTTATTCATTCATCAAAGAATCCTCTTTTGGAAAGATGACAATTCTATCCACCTTTTAACGTGCTGTAACAAAGAAATAAAACAAAGGAAAATGAGAAAAGGAAAAAAGGAAAAAAACTCAAATAACTAATATGGCAAACTGTTCAGTGATGTTAAATAAAAGCCCTATTTTTTGAAAAAAAATCCATAAAAATTAATAGCATCTTTAGAATATTGTTGGTAGAGACCAAGAAGAATGCTTTATATTTATTTATTCTTGCTAACGGTTTATACCTATTCCAATTATTATGGCAAACTTTTAAATGGAAAGTTCTGTTAGGAAAGAAGAATTTGTGGAAGGAAAGAAACAATACATTACAGGGAATCCTCGACTTACAACCACAATGCAGCCCAAAATTTCTGTGGGTAAGTTGTTAAGTGAGTTTGGCCCTGTTTTACAAACTTTCTTGCTAGAGTCATCAAGCGAATCACTGAAGTTGTTAAGTTAGGGACCCGGTCATTAAGTGAATGTGGCTTCCCCATTGACTTGGCTTGTCAGAAGGTCACAAACAGGGATCACAGGACCCTGGAACCTGGCAACCGTCATAAAAATGAACCGTCATAATTACGAGTCGGCTTGCAAGGGTCTGAATTTTGATCACATGGCCACAAGGGAGGCTGCCATGGAGTGTGAAAAAAGCACGTAAGTCCCTTTTTTCAGAGTGGTTGTAACTTTGAACAATCGCTAAATGGACTGTTGTAACTTGAGGGCTGCCTGTGATAACGTTATAATCTTTCCCATATTAGGGTATATTACCTTTGGGAGTTTTTGCTGTGAACTCTGGATCGAAGCAGAACGTGTCTTCTGGTCTTCCGGAAGCAGGTTTGAACGGAGGCTGAATCTCCGTCCTGTAAAGTTTCTGGAAATCAGAACCCCAAAAGATTATCTCATCACGGATGTATTATTGCTTTTCGAAGGGAAAGTTCTTTGTACTTGCAGATTCAATTTTAGAAACATTCCTCTCCTCTGCCTGTGCCTCTTCCCACACTTGTAATTGTCCCCAGAGCCATCTGGAGTCACAAGAAGAGGAAGGAGTTAAATTCAACTTCTCCTCTCCTATTGCAGAAGAGTTTGCCTCTTCAAAGAGACTCGTATGAGCGAAGGAAAACTACTGGACACGAGTACAAATATTCTCTAAGCCAGTGGTCTCCAACCTTGGTCCCTTTAAGGCATGTGGACTTCAACTCCCAGAATTCCTCAGCCACTGGGGAATTCTGGGAGTTGAAGTCCACAAACCTTAAGGGGACAAAGGTTGGAGATCTCTGCTCTAAGCAATAGGCAGCCACTGTAGAATCAAAAGGTGTCAGGCTTTTCTGGAACCTGCATTCTCCTGTTTCTGTAAACGCTTTTTTGAAAAGGTACAAAATGCTATGAAAAGAAATAACTATTAGTTATATATCTAAGCTGCAAAGGGGGAGGAGGGGGGGAGAAGGAGAATAAGGAGAACAAGAAAAAGGAGAAGGAGAAGGAAGAGAAGAAGATCCAATTTATTGTAGCATTATCACCCCTTTTACCTTCTCTTTCTGTGATAGAAATAATGTACGTTGGTTATTATTGCTTTACCTGCTCAAGGGATTTCCCAACATTTAAAAATGCAAGAGCTGCCAAGCATTCGATTAAACTTGAGTCCTTACTAGAATGGTACCCTGAGTACAGATTTATTCCATAGACTCACATTCCAGTCAATGGTTGAAAAGAAGGGATGCCTCTTTATTTCTTCAACCCCATCAGGTCCAGCCCCTATAATTTCAAGGATTGCAAGAGAAAAAAATGATTGCAAATCAAACAACAAAGCCATACGTTGCCCATTTATTGAGAGATGAAATCGGAAGGGTCCTAAAAGTAAGTCTACTTAGTGTGGGGTTCCCTTCCACTGGAAGAGTTTGTTCTTTTTTTGCATGATTAACTCCTAGTCTCTTGGTCTTTTGGATGCTCGTACAACTGTGGGCCTTCTAGAAGGACTTTGGAACTTGAGCGCTGCAGAACTCCTGGCGTCATGGTGGCGCAGTGGTTAGAAGGCAGTATTGCAGGTAAACTCTGCTCACAGTCTGAAGTTCGATCCTGACCGGCTCAATGAGAACTCAGATTGTTGGGCGCAATTTGCTGACTCTGTAGGCCACTTAGAGAGGGCTGCAAAGCACTCTGAAGCATTATATAAGTCTAAGTGCTTTTGTTAACTCTGCCCACTGCCTGGAGTTCGATCCTGACCGGCTCAAGGTTGACTCAGCCTTCCATCCTTCTGAGGTTGGGAAAATGAGGACCCAAATTGTTGGGGGCAATAGGCTGACTTAGAGAGAGCCGCAAAGCACTAGGAAACAGTATGTAACCTCGAGTCCCATCAGGATTGAATTACAGACTGTGGGCAGAGTTAGCCTGCAAGATGCATTCTAACCACTGTGCCACCAGGGCTTTTGATATAATAGATTATATCAGGGAAGCTATGAAATACTATAACACAGTTCACCACCCTTTTGGATCTTTTGCAGTGTTCCAGACTAAGGAGTTTCTCTCCTTTATTCTTTGACAGTGGTACACGGAAACTGCAGGTCCAGAACATCTGGAAAGCCCCACCTCAAGGAAGACTGACGTAGGCAGGGCTAACTTACCTAGTCTGTTTGAAGGATTCCTTTTGAACAACATCCTCAGAAGACTCTGCGCTTCGGGGCTAAGGAATTGTGGCATTCCAAGTTTGGCTCTGGGAAAAGAGAAAATTTGGTTTCAAAATGTGGTTCTAACGATGTGCCCCTCCCAAAAAAAACAATTTTCAAAATCTTCTTTAAAATACATTTTTATTAAAAGTTTGATAAGGAAGATGAAAACATCACAGACTAAACGTCGTGTGTGTGTGTCTCCAAACCACTGACTGCCTGAACTAGTCCCTGCAATTATTATTTTTCTCGTAAGATTGGTTTGCCATTGCTTTCTTCCAAGGGCTGAGAGCGAGTGATCACCCAGGTGGACTTCATGCCTAAGGTAGTACTAGAACTCACAGTCCCCTAGTTTCTATTCTGGTGCTTTGAACCATTACACCAAGCTGACTCTTGTATTTTTTTAAGTCAATTTTTAACTCCTGGTGAGCAAACTGGCTCTGTCGTTAATATGAATCTATAGCATTTATATCTGACTTATTATCTGAAGTTCGACTGACTATTTGGCTCAAAGGACAGCAATCACTTCTCAGCACATTTCTTGCAATATGAGCAGGAAAATGTTATTATTAATCTTTTATTTGTCAGTGCTATGCTAAGGATTAAACTCAATGCTTATGTTTTCCCCCCCGTTTTAAAGATTTTATGTATTTTGATTAGACTGAAAACATTAAAACGTTAAATAAACATCCAATCTCAAAACCACTGTAGATTTTGCCCAAATATGACATTTTCAGACAATTTAGATAAAGAAGAATTTTTGGGAGAGGTAACACTCAAACTTGATAATCATTGTATTGTATCCATCACGTCTATTTGCACACCATCTTTGTTAACTTGTGAATACTTAGCAATGGAAATAGTTCTGAACAGAAAAACCACTTACTTGAGTATCATATTCATAGTTTCATTTCGGTCTTTACCTTGGAAAGGTAATGTACCAGTCAGCATTTCAAACTGAGAAAGAAACAAAGATCGCTCATTTAGAAAACAAACAAATAGAATTTAAGTTTCTAGAACTGAGTTTTAAGAAAACCCTGTTTCTTATTATAATGTATTGTGAAGGTGCACTAACCTGCACTAAAAAAATAACAAAGTTATTAAATTCATGATAGATAATATTGGTAATTCTATATTAAGCAAACTGATCAATAGATTGATAAATCTATATTAAACAATTTTGATAATATTAGAAGACTTCTAAAGATTTTACACTGGTGCAGATCTGATTAATTTAAGATATTTAAATACTT
>JANHFO010006000.1:202381-219265 GCA_032468095.1 Pareas carinatus | reverse complement strand
GGCTGATCCCTCGCTGTCTGCAGGGCAGCACCGCGGGCTGGATGGACACAGGCCACGGGTCGGATGTGGCCCATGGGTCTTGTGTTTGACATATATGCGCTAGAGTTAAGCGCAGTCTAATAGCTATTAGATATAACCTGTGGGAGGTTAGGGAGGGTTCACCCTGGCTGTCTTCCTGCATACCAAAAATTTAGGCCTGGTTTGCCTCTTAGCTCCGTTGTCCTACTGCATTCTCCCAGCTTACCATTGTCTGTTTTCCAGGGAGATGAGCAAATCAAGTATTATGCAGTCCTCGTGATTATCATTTTCATTTACAAAAACAGCCTAAGGATTCCCAGAATGGAGAATCAAGCAAATACTGAAGACTGATGCTTTCTTTTGCTGCATGCTAGCCGCCCCATCACCCCTCTTTTTTTAATTAAAGGATTTTTTTTAAAAAAATATAAAATTTCAGAAAGCACCAGAATCTGACAGGTACTAAAGAGGTGTCCATACTCGCATTGGCATCCTTCGGCACATGACTGTACGAATGTAAAGACGCCAATCAATTACTGCCATTTGCATTAAATTCATAAACTTGGCAGAATAGTGCATCATTTAGGGAGGTGTGAAGTGGCAGCTCTCTAAGATTCCCTTTCTTGATAAAAGGTCTCATGCCAATAGGAAGCTTGCCAAAATGCCCAAGTAGCACAACATTCAGTCGACCACAAATTGGGCTTCTCTCCGTACAAAGACTCAACATTTTCTTTAAGGGTTGTTTGATTGAAATGTTTGAGTGAAATGCTATGATGGTAGGTAGGAGTAACCTTGGGAGTAACCAAGGCAAAAAAACACAGCCAGATAAAAAGTGACTTAGCCAGCGAAGGAATCTAGATGAGGCAAACAGTTGAGAAGACACCCTCCCTAGTTTCTTGAGCTGTAAAAGGAACAGGAGAAGGAAGTGTATTCTCAAACTTGCAAGTTTCTACTAATGCAACTTTACAATAAAAGTCGTAGACGCCTGCGGTCTGACCTAAGCTTAGTACACAAAATTGTCTGCTATAGTGTTCTACCTGTCAATGACTATTTCAGTTCCAACCACAGTAATACACGGACAAACAACAGATACAAACTCAAAGTGAACCGCTCCGGACTCGATGGCAGAAAATACGACTTTAGCAACAGAGTGATCAATGCCTGGAACTCACTCCCTGACGCTGTTGTTACACCCTCAAACCCCCAAAACTTTAGCCTTAAACAGTCTACCGTGGACCTCACTCCATTCCTAAGAGGTCTGTAAGGGGGCGTTCATAAGCGCACCAGCATGCCTCCAGTCCCTGTCCTACTGTCCCCATTTATTTGTACTCATTTATTATTACGCATACCTATATGTTTATATGGTATGTATGTTTATAACTAAACTTGTTTTCTCATACATGCTTGACTGAATAAATAAAATAAAATAAATAAAGCAGATTTAGCTCATCTGGCTGTGTTTCCTGTCTGGTCTCCTCATAAGGACGACAAGCAGCTCCTTAAAGCTTGGCACACCCCTGCCCTTATACAGGTAGTCCTCAACTTACAAAAAGTCCACTTAGTGACTGTGCAAACTTACAAAGGCACTGAAGAAGCGAATCACGTGCATTTTTCACGCAACCGTTGCAGCATCTCCATCGTCACATAGTCAAAATTCAGATGCTTGGAAACTGACTCACATTTATGACCGTTGCAGTTTCCCACGGTCATGTCACCGCTTTTTGTGACCTTCCTACAAGCAAACGTCAATGGGGGAAGCCAGATTCACTTTACAATCTATGCTACTAATTTAACAGCTGCAGTGATTCACTTAACTTCGGTGGGAAAGGTCGTGACATGGGGCAAAACTCACTTAGCAGATATCTCACTTAGCAACAGAAATTTCGGACTCAGTTGTGGTTGTAAGTAGAGGACTACCTGCAATCACATCTGATTGGTGAATCCACAAAACTACCACATTCTCTCCGGTGAAATATTTTCTGTTTACATCTGCTCTCACACTGCATTTTAGTAAAATACGCTAATGCCTTGTGGGTTACAGTTTGCCTGCTCTGTATTCATGCCTGCAGAGTTTTAATAACTTCTTGTGGTGGAAATAAATATTTAATTCTCATGTAGTGAGGGCAGGTTTTTTTTATATATCTTCCTTTATGCATAGAGAAGCCTTCTGGGATGGTACAATGTAGGTCTAGGCATTTTATGGCCAGTAGAATATATCCTTAATGTATTTTGTACACTTGAAAATTGATGATTCCCCTAAGAATTTAGTGACTCTGGTAACCTTATTTCTAATGCCAAGCCTCCTATATAAGATTTTAGGGACTAATAATACAAATGGAATTGGCATCAAGCCACATAAACTGCACTTAGAGACCATTTGAAATCAGTGGGGTCATTTAATATCCCACTGATTTCAAATGCAGTTAAAGGACAAAATAGGGTAAACATTATATGCTGAAAGATAATTATTTTATATACTAGACTGAAATAAATTTAAGAAAGGCTTAGAAAGATGGCGCATAAGGATGTTCAAGGTTTGTTGGATTTTCATGATAAATCATTTCAACAGAGGCAAAAGAGCTGCTGCAGTTTGTTTTTGCTGATCGTATTCAGAAAAACTGTGATTCTGCCCTTCCTGAATCCTATAGATTGGTGTTTCTCAAGCCTGGCAGCTTTTAAGATGTGTGGAGTTCAATTCCCAGAATTCCCCAGCCAATAAATAAAGCTGGCAGGGGAATTCTGGGCATTGAAGTCCACACATCTTAAAGTTGCTGAGATCAAGAAGCATCGAGGTAAGTAATTACTAACGAGGGAAGTGTTTATTCTGGATATTTTATTTCAGGTATCCATGTCATACAAAGCAAATGATAAATCTTGTCATGTGTTTTTTCCCCATTTAAGATTGCAATATAGAGGCTTGCTCATCTGAGGGCTTTCTCAAGACCTATGGGCTTCCGGAAGCTAGGAAGACCATCTTTCTTTCAAGTCGTTCTTGATTCCTGATGATTGCATAGAGCTATGGTTCTTGGGAACAATATGGAGGTGTTTCGCCTCTGACTTCTTCCGGGATTCTTTTCTCCTGGTTATCAAAAAACACTGAGATTTTTTTTCAGGGTCTCCCATCCAAGCATTAACCAAGTCTGTCCTTGCTTAGTTTTTCTGCGATATTCAAACAGACAAGAGCTGCGCTGTAAGAAAAAGAGCAGGCTGTATCACTTTCTCTTTGATTGTTTTATGTATCATACATTGTGGTACAAGTAGTCCTTAACTTATGACTGGTTGCTTAGTGAACTTTTGAAGTTATGACAGAGCTAGCGGGGAGCTTATTTATTTATTATTTATTTTATTTATTATTTAAATTTTTATACCGCCCTTCTCCCCGAAAGGACCCAGGGCGGTGCACAGCCACATAAAAAACAGTAGACGCTTAGAAATAACACGATTAATAACAATTAAAAATCCTATCATACAGTGGCAATTTATAAGTCAAAAATCTAAAACCAATTTAAAACCAGATGAATAGAATTTTAAAAAATTAATATAATATTTTAATAAGGTAGAAGGGTGTGGTTTAGGCCAGCCCGGCCTGGGTAAAAAGATGGGTCTTTATGGCACGGCGGAAGGCACGCAGGTCTTTGATGGTACGAATCTCTGGGGGGAGATCGTTCCAGAGGGTGGGAGCTGCCACAGAGAAGGCTCTCCCCCTGGGGGTCACCAGCCAACATTGTCTGGCCGATGACACCTTGAGGAGCTCCTCTCTGTGGGAGCGAACCGGTCGGTGGGAGGTATTTGCTGGCAGAATGCGGTCCTGTAAATAACTTTGGGACCAAAAATTAATATAAGACAGTGTCTTATTTTCGGGGAAACATGGCATTAAGTCTTGGAATATTTAAAGGACTCTTACAACAAATGTACATTTCTTTTGCTCAGTAATGCTACTATACATGAGAGTTAATACTTCCAAAGATGGATCTTTGTTGATGGGAACTCAATGAAAAAAGAAACTTTTTAGTTACCTAAACTTTAGGCTGTAAAGTTTTAAGTTCAGTGTTTAGGATCTCTAAGTATGGGGAAAGCTGAAATCACAATACTAAGCAATTTGACAACATAACTGCTGTCCTCTGGCAATTGAAGCTTTTAAATATTCTTAAAGGGTAGACCTCAACAGAGGATATCATAATAGTTTAAGCATGATGCAATAAATAACAATTGCCAGATGGGGCTGATTCAGATATAGTTGCTAGTCATCTAACAATATTTACTGTACTCTATAAGTATGATTTCACATAAAGCATTGCCTGCTTGTGTACAATCTAAAGTGTTAAGAGTTCCCAAAACAATTTTAAGTAAAATCAAGTTCTATATTGAAAATGAAAAAAATCAGAATAAAAAGTGATAGAGAAGTGATATTTAAGAAGATCAACTAATGAAATAAAGTTTTTAAGAGATTTAGCTTATTTCTTACTCAATGCTCCTCAAACATTATTTGCTTAAGAAACAGGCAATTCATGTAAAATATCACTTTACATAAATCACAGAATAGAATTCTTAGCATTTTGTAAATTTACTGTTTTTGTCTTAGATCTGTCTGCTTTACAACTGTAGAAACTGTTGGGAAACTAAGAAGATGAGACTAATTCAGTGGTTCCCAAAGTGGGCAGTACTGGATGGCTTAGGGAGGTGCTAGGAGGCAAGGCGGGGCAGCAAGGAGGCACTGAGAGGCAAGGGCGGTGGTAGGGGGGCGCTAAGAGGCAGGGGGCACTGCCCAGGTGCAGGGGTACAAGCCTTCCTGCACGTAAGTAGCATAAGGCGCAGCACAAAGGCCAGGTTTTGAGCGCTGTCCTTGCCCTGCCGCGCCGCCCGCGCCACTGCTTGCTTGGCAAAGCAGCATGCCTTTCGTGCTGCGCCTTATGCTCCTTACACGCCGGAAGACTTGTCCTGGCGCCCTGTGGATAGTACCCAGCTCTTGCCTCTGGCAGGGGAGGGAAGCGGGGTCATCCCCAGCTCCCCCCCTCCTCAAGCTAGCTCTGCATGCCACCAGTAAGCTCCCCCTCCTCAAGCCAGCTCTGCGTGCAGCTAGTAAGCTTTTCCCCCCTCCCCAAGCTGGAGCTCTGCGCTCTGGTAGCAAGAGAAAGGTGTGTGCTGTGGGTGAAGGCGGCAGTGGGGGGAGGGGGTGAGTGAAGCGCCAGAGCGCTTTCTCTCTGTGTGTGTGTGATTGTGTGTATCTGTCTCTCTCTCATTCTCTGTGTGTGTGTGTGTGTGTGAGAGAGAGAGAGAGAGATTCATTCTGTATGTCTCTCTCTCTCTTTCTCTCATTCTATCTTTCTCTGTGTGCCTGTCTTTCTCTATCTCTCGGCGTCTCTCTCATTCTGTGTTTGTGTGCGAGTGTCTGTCTCTCACTCTCTCTCTCTCCGTCCCTCCATCCTCCTCTTCATCCCTCTCATTCTCTCTCTCCCTCTCTCAGTCTATCTCTTTATCTCTCTTTTCCTCTCTGATTCTCTCTCTCAAGCAGGAACAAATATCACACTAAAATGTGTAATACTTAAATTAGCTTCAATTACTTTGTAATAATCAAACTAACTTTAATAATTTTTCTAAAATTAAACAACCTTTAAAGATTTTGTTACGATTAAATAAGCTTTTTTAATTTTGTTACATTAAATAGGTGCCTTTTATATTAATAAAATGGAAGTTCTCTGATTTTTATTTTAGAAATGCATGCATCTTTTAAAAAAAATCATATCAGTGGTCCGCGGAATTTAAAATTATGAATTTAGTGGTCCCCGAGGTCCAAAAGGTTGGCGACCACTGCTATAAACCATTGTTTTTAGAATAACATGGTCTGGGTGACTTTTATACCCCCAAACAATCAGAACAAATCTATTTCTCTAAAAGTACCAACATTCTGCTGTATTTTAGGTGTCTGGGTGTTATCATAAAAAGGGGAGCTGACCTGGGGCGCTCCCATTGCAGCCTCGGTTAAAAGGGCCCAGCAGAGATTATACCACCTGAGACTTCTGGGGGAAACAACAACCAAATGGAAAACTGCTGGTGACCTCCTACTGCTGCATCAGGGGGGGCATTTTAGCATCCTGCACCTGCGTACGATTTGCCAATGGCACCGTGGCAGCTAGGACGGCGCTCCAGAGGGTCAACCTCATTGCCCAGAGGATCACCGGTCGCCCCCTCCCCTCTTTGGAAGAGCTTTACAGCTCCTGCTGCCTTAAGGAGGTTCAAAACGTTCTTGAAGGCTCCTCTCATCCTGGGCACCCCTTTTTTTTGAACTATTACCATCTGGCAGACGGTACAGGATAATAAGAACAAGGACAAGCAGGCTGAAAAACACCTTTTATCCCAGAGCAGGAGCCCTATTGAATTCTACCCCATAGTGCGATATTAATGCAATATCAGGGGTTTTTCAATTTATTCGTATAGAATGTGAAGGATGTGTGCTTTTGTTTTATTTTTCTATTTTTCTATGTACATGTACAGTGAAGATGGCATTTAATTTCATGATACGAGGTGCAATGACGATAAAGTAGCAACTAATCGAAATTATGTGTAAGCTTCACTCACAAAAGATTGCCTACAGTCAGGACTTTCCTCTCCTTTGTTCTTTTGCGCAGGTCTTTTTATTGGTCAATGAGTCCCTGTCTTTTTCACCCCAAAACAAAAATTGTTCTAGTGTAATGTGCGAACCAAGCCAACAAACACATAGTTGCTCGTATGGGCACAGGACAGGTAAGCAGAAGGCCAAGTAGGGTTTGAATGCCAAGTAAAGGAACATAGGCTACTACCCCTGGAGTTGACGTCAAGAACATGAAATCAAACTTGAGTAACAGAGCAAACCCTTCTAAATCATTGCTTATGATACAGAAACTGGAAACTTAACATAGGAAATCAATTCACTTATCCTTTATTGAACCTCCAGTCTTTTAGACCTGGTAGATGTAGAAAAATATCCTTGAATGGAGTAGACCAGTGGTGGCGAATCTATGGCACGTGTGCCAGGGGTGGCACTCAGAGCTCTTTCTGTGGGCACGCACGCTGTCACCCCAGCACAGATCTCTTTACGAGAAATTCAAAGGGAGACGGAGCTCCCTTTCCCTTCTCCACGCACACCTGAGGACATTTCTGGCATCACCCGTCCCTCTGCCAATGGGAGCGCTTCTTCCCTCCCCTGTCTAGGGTAAGGCAGGTGGCTCAAATGCGGCGTGGAGTCTGTGGTGAAGGTGAGAGAGGAGAAAAGCTAGTTTGGAGGAGAGCATAGCTCACCGTGGGCTGCAGAGGATGAGGTAGGCTGCCGGAAGGCCGCCGGTGGGCTGTAGGCGGCCTCTGGCAGGTCACATTTAAGCCACAGAAGTTGGGGGAAGCTGCTACGTGGGGGTTGCGGGGTGTGTGTCGACAGCCACAGAGGGGTGCCGGGAGTGGGCACTGACAGGCATGGCGGGTTCGCCGTGTTGGTACTTTGCAATAAATAAGTGACTTTTGGATTATAGTTTAGGCACTCAGTCTCTAAACGTTTCGCCACCCCTGGAGTAGACAAGGATAGGCAAACGTCCTTCACTCTAACCAAGTTCACCTAACAGTATTGTAATAAACTCATTTTATTAAACTCATTTTATTAAGGGTCTGTCAAACTATAACTAATACACTCAGAATATAAAATGACAATTCCTGAAATTATTTAAAGCCTGCATTTCAGTGTGGATGCAATTTGTGTCCTTCCCACCCCCAGCCCTTTCCCCCACTTAAAAATGGGGAAGGAGAAGTAGCACAGTAAGAAAAGTAATAAATGCAATTTATACAAGGTGTATATTCTCACAACCCTTCAATGAAGACAGGAAACTCTGAAAGTAACCATGAGCCCAATTCCAATATTCACATTTTTATTTTTATTTTTTTCCAAACCAAACTTCTCAAGCTATCTGTCGATAAGTTAAAAATCCTATGGCACAAAATTTTCACAAAAAAAGTTAAGGCAGAGACCAACAGTTCATATAAAAATAGCTGAATCGGTTTCTTATGATTAACCTTTTTTCCTGCGTGTTCTGGATTTTGATAATACAAGATTGTAAATATGTTATCTGCATATGTACGTTGTGTATGTGAGTGTGTCCAGTACACACACACACACACACATACAGAGAAACAAGATCAGTACAAATGGGTGGAATTCCTTTTACCAATAAACCAAGATCACATATCCTGGGTTACAAGGGAGGTACTGAAGATAAGCATCTGTTATAGACTTCTTGCGACACATAACCATTTACATACTGCAAATCTGCAATATCAACACTGAGTTTCGCAGAGAAATTCAGCTTTAAATCACCCTACATTTACAAAACTCACCCAAGTTGGCCAAATGGACATTGTGTTAATTCCTTCCATTTCAGTGGCACATTTTAATAAACCAACTTACAGTAACAGAACAAAAAAGATAACTTAGATTTTTTTCCAAAGAATCAACAAAATTTTAAATCAAGTGTTACCATTCCCCAGAGCAGAGAAATTTCCGAAGAGGGGTTTCAACTGAGGTCAGATGGACAGTTTAATGTTAGGAGCATTTCTGGAACTGCCACCTTACAATTGACAATGAATGTTTACAATGCATTCACATTGGAATCCAAAACTTTGTTTTGCATTCACCTTGCTTTGAAATGATGAAACTTAGAACTTATGCCCCCTTGAAATCTGATCATTCAAAAAAGCATTAAAATCTATGTTTTTAATATAACATGCTTCACCCTTTCCGTGCATTGACCAGAAGTGGATGAATTCTTGATGCTTTGACAAAACAGCACTGTGATCCAAAAATAATAATAAAATAAAATGCAGAAGAGGACAAAGATCCTCACCACTTCGTTTTACTGTAACCGAAAGTGAGTTTAACAGCTGGAAAACGCAGCAAATTGCCACTCCTCCAACTACCCAAAGATTTTTGTGCAGCCGTTCTGTTGCCAGCACTCTGCTAATAGAACAAGGAACATACACGTATTTCTCTCGCACTTTTCTTTTTAAAAACTCAACATGCCATTTTTATGATGCTACCATAAGCTACAGTGGGAAGAATAGGGAGTCGGATGCACTTTCTAAGCAATTCTAAGTCTTGGCAATTTTAAGATGGGTGGATTTTAACTCCCAGAATTCTGGACGTTGAAGTCCACCCGTCTTAAAAGTTGACGAAGTTGTCAAGAGAAACGCTGCCTTAAATTGAGTTCTTGCATATATGAAAAAAAGAGACAATCTCCTATAGAACCTTAACCGTGCTTGCAATAATCGCTTAAATCGGCATGATTTAGGGACTGCGTTCCTAGATCAGCAATGTCAAGGAAGAACCAAACTGCTGTTTTTTTCTAACGGAATGACTGATTTCCAAATCTAAACGCCCATGTCACTCCAAGTCATAGTTTGTTGAACCTCTGAATTCAAGAGGTTATGTGTGATGGGTTTACCCAGTAAACCATAAACCGCCATTTGTAAATCATGGCGGCTGGGTCAATACCATGTAGACTTGCATGATTAAAGGCAGCAAGAGGACCAAGTCACACGCCTTCTCGGTGGGAAAGCAAGTCATCTTCCAGTTTCTTTCTAGGAAATGAATTCAACGTGTTTAACTTCTAAAGGCCTTTTGGATTACCTACCCCGAGACCTCTGTCCCAGATGTTTTAGAGGTAAGGGAAATTAATTTGGTGTCTGGAGACTATTTGATGTCTGAACATCGGTTTTTTTTAAAGATAAAATACTACTGGGAGATTAAAAGGGTCACCAGAACATGGAAACACTATTAATAATACAGCATATGCTTTTAATGGTTTGTGCCAATTATTACAATATTAAGTGTGTTATCCCTAACAGAAAAAAAAGTTTCTACCTGATTTCCAAAGAGCATCTGATGTGAATTTCTGTAGAACCCCATTGGATGTTTACAACAGCCTTACAAAATGTTGGTAAGAGAAGGCTAGCACTGGGCATGGACTATTCAGGACCCAAGATGAAGTAAAGCTAACTTCTGGCTTTAAGTTCAGAAGATGTCTAAAAGAGATTCATTTTAAACTGATTTGCCTAAGCAGTGGCAAATTCCCATTTGTGGTGGAAAGGTGCTAGGGTCAATTCTGAAACTAATCCAGTGACTAAGATCCAATTAAGGCACCTTCCTATCGGGAAACTCAACAACTCTTTCATTTCAATGGATCTCTTGAAGGAACGTTCCCCCAGCAGCTCTACCTTTATTGTAGAAATATATTTCCCTTTCATAGAGCCTTTTACATGCATATGCAAACACAGTTGCCCGTCATATGGAGACATCAGTTTTCTTCTGAACTGAGTTGAAATCTCCACGACACATTGCCATATTTACTCGGCAACACATCACATGTGCTGTTAAGCGTCTTTCCAATCTCCCATGCTTATAACCATCAATTCCTTTCATATTGCTAACATTAGATTAGACAAAAACAGCTAACTAAGCAAAAGATGACAATATTTGGGAGAAAAATGATCCGTTCCCTTCTTCCCGAATCTGAAATTACCAAGTGGCTGGAAATTATTTGATCATTTCAAATGTACCACGAAGTCATCTCATAGTCTAGTGCAGGGGGTCTCCAAACTTGGTCGAGTTGTGAACTTTAACTCCCAGAATTCCCCAGCCCTTGGGTCTAGTGCACATCCAAGGTTGCATCGTCTTGCAGAGGTAGCCTGTAAAATGTGTGTGTAGACGTGCGCCTTTAAGTCCCGGGGAAATTAAATAATTCAGTAAGATATTTCACATTCCAGATGTTAATCTGCTGAAGCTCTTTGTCTATAACATCTCACAGTTTTTTCCCCCCCAAATAAAATAACACTTAAAATGTATTTAAGGTTCAGGTTTGATGTCCCCTGGCAACCAAGATGAAAATCTTCCCATGAAAAGAGAACACCAGAATTCAAGCCGCAAAAGAAGGTTAGTAATGGGATCTATTTTGGTGATCATATGTAGTTTCAATCTGCCCAAAAAGTGCTTTTTTCCAAAAGGCAGATTACAGAATAATCTTGCCTTTTGTAAAAAGCGCCTTTGGGACAACCATGATCTGGATGATGGAGAATCTCCGGAGACATGCAGTTTCAAACCCTTTCCCTCCAAATACTGTGTTAAAGTATCTTGAACAATGAAGTGTTCGCACACGCACACAAGATGGACATTATGAAGTACAATATACTTTAATGTTTTAATCCTTCCACCTATTGGATCATGGTCCTAGAATAGGTTGCAGCAGAGGTATCATCAGTAATCTCTTGTTGCTTCTGTCGTTTGTTTGTTTTTTTTTAAAAAAGGAAGAAGGAGGACAATGAGACAGGGACCAGAGGAAAAAGACGCAGGATCTGATTCTATTAAAGGTATCTCCGTTCAGTGCAATTGCTAAAAGATACAGGAGCTTCGTCTCCACAAAGTCCAAAGGTTTCAGAGAGGGACAGAGAACCAAAGAATACGAAAGACTGTGAAGTTAAAAATGGGTCTTTGCAATAAGTTCTGGTTAAAATATCACTTAAGTTTTTTTAACCTCAGCTTTCTCTAAGAACCCATTTTGGACTTGAAAATCATACAGGCGGTCCCCGACTAACGGCCGGCAATTGAGCCCAAAATCTCTTTTGCTAAGCGAGGCGGTTATTAAGTTTGCCCCATTTTAAGCTCTTTCTTGCCACAAGCGTTAAGTGAATCACTGCAGTTGTTGAGTTAGTAACAGGATTGCAGAGTGAATCTGGCTTCCCTACGGACTCTGCGCTTGCCAGGAGGTGGCAAAAGGGGGGGTCACATGACCACAGGGCCAGAATCACATGACCCCGGGACCATGCAACCGTTGTAAATATGAGTCAGTTGTCAAGTGTCCGAATTTTGATCGGGTGACCTCGGGGACGGTGTGACCGTTTTAAGTGTGAAAAACGGTCATAAGTCAACTCGTGTCAGTGACGTTGCCACTTCGAGCTAAACGAATGGCCGTTAAGTCGAGGACTAACTTTAAAAGCTACAGTTCCAGCTGGATATGGGCTAGCTAGTTCAAACGCATGTTCAGCGGCTTTATTATAAACCGTTGTGAGGTTTGGAAGGATGTCTTGGAGATTATTTTAATACAGACAATAAATAAAAGGCATATCCTCATCATCTGATGAGTCTGAACATCAAGTGAAGTCTCGCGTCAGTGAGTCATCCTAGCCCGACAAGACATGCCGTATTCTCCAACAAATCTATTTGAAAGACAGCTATTTTCACTATAGACTCCGATTATACATTCAGCATCAAATAATGCGTAAGAATAAAGGAACTCCAAGCCATTAAAAAAAAAGCATACAATTTGCAAAGTTGCATTTAGATCACACTGGAGGCCAGGGATTTACTAGCCGGGATCTGCCTTTAAAAAATCAAAATAAGTTTCTTGACGCCGGAGCTAGGCATACAAAAACCAAAGTGCTACACAGATTACTGGTAAAAATAACAACATTTTCCAGTTCACAAAAGATCTGCCTAAATAGTATAAGCCTTCCACTGAATTTCTGGAATAGTTGCAAAGCTGAAAGGCATCTTTATAGCTTAGGAATATGAGCATCTATATCCGAGGTAGCTAAATATGAAACCAAAAAAACCAAACAAACCCCAACCCATTTTTGTATGAAATAACTTTTCAGTTCTTTCAAAACTCCGGCCACCTTGCATTTCCACTAAAACCCACATTTACGATGTCTGGATCGCTGCTCTTTGACTAAACAATACAAGAAGTGCCTAAATCATGGGTGTCCGAACTTTTGTCTTGCCTGAGCTGCACTCAGTGAAGAGGAATTGTCTTGGGCCACATGTAAAATATATAATATAGTTAATGAGTTAAGAGTGCAGTGGTCAGAATGCAATATTGCAGGGTAACTCTGCCCACTGCCAGCAGTTCAATCCTGACCAGCTCCAGGTTGACTCAACCACTCATCCTTCCGAGGTTGATAAAACGAGTATCCAGATTATTGGGGACAAGACGTTGACTCTGTAAACCGCTTAGAGAAGGCTGTAAAAGCACTATGAAGCGGTACACAAGTCTAAGTACTATTGCTAATGTATATAAACCACGTAACAATATTAGCAGTTGACAAGGAGGGGTCCTTGGTGATCTCCAAGATTGCTTGTTTTCTTGCGGACATTTCATTACCCAAATGAGGCAACATCATCAGGGCTAAAGTTTAGAGTCTTATGGAACCTCATTACTAGCTCTCCTGGACCACACGTGGCCAATGGATCACATGTTGGCCACGCCCGGCCTAGATCCATGTTTCTCAACCTTGGTACTTGTAAGATGTGTGGACTTCAACCCCCAGGATTCCCCAGCCAGCACAGCAATCCACACATTTTGAGAAACACTGATCTAGGGAATCATGGAGATCTTTATTACATCCCTTCTCCTCCTCAATCGGTGGCGGTGCGTTTGGTTAGGCAAATGCAAACAGAAGCGGCATTTCAAACCACAGGTCCTTCCCCTAGGAACAACGCGCGGTTCAGATCTGCAGACCTTCCCCCGTAGTCTTTCGAGCTCTCCATCACAACCGTCCTTCTGTAACTACTAGGCATGCCATATCATGCATTGCCTCAGCCTGATTCCTATCTTTTACATTCAGGTTGGTTTTTTTTAAAACAAAAAAAACACATCTAGTGCTGACTTACTACAGATGAGACCAGCACTTCAAGCTACATTTTATGACTCCAGAAACAAGTCGCCAAGGCCATGTAATGCAGACGGAACGATCCACATGGCAGCGAGCAGAGTATCAAATTCATTTCGTTTTATTGCTGCTAACTTGTGCTATACAAACTTCGAAGGAATGAAAACTCAGAAGTGAGGGGTGTGGCTTCGTGAGCTTCCTAGTGTTTGGAGGTAGGTTCTCCCTGGCCCCCTTTCCGGAAAGCAAACGAGAGTAGCATTAAGGAAAAGGAAGCTATAATTATCCAAATAAATTTGCATAATTGACATGGGCCAAAAGAATACAGCCTTCTTTGGCATTGGGTTTTTTAATGCGGAACGGTAGCCTATCCCACCTTCCCTTGAGAGGAGACACATAAGTGAGTACATTCGCTTTCACCCAGAGGTGCAATTAAGACATTAAAACCTCTTAATTTCTCCTCTGCGAGATGCCCAATTGCAAAACCCTTCTTTCACGGCCATAGCAAGATCTCCTTAGGCTAAAGGGAGTTGCGATCCGGCTTCTCCTATGCTTTTCATTCTTAGAGAGCAACTAGGACAGTGATGGCGAGCCTATGGCATGCGTGCCGCAGCAGGCACCCAGAGCCCTCTCTGCTGGCACGCGAGCCAAGTCGCCCCAGCGTCACCCAGGAGCTGAGCATGCTCAGAAAGGTGTATTGGCACCAGGCAATGACATCACGGGGTCATGCACATATTCAGAAAGGAGTATCGGTGTCAGGCCATGACATCACAGGGTCATGCGCATGCTCAGAGTAGTTGCGTCAGTTGATGACATCACGAGCCGCGACTCATTAGTTGCGACTCGTCTGGACACTCGGTGCCTAAACGGTTAGCCAACACTGAACTAGGAGGAGAGCAGAGAGATAAAATGGAAAGAAAGGAAAAGGGCAGGGAGGCAGTGGCAGCTAGTGAAGAAGCTGTGAGTTGGAATTTAAGGGTAACATACAAGGGGACTTTAGAATTTCCTTACACAGCAGTTTTCTTACTAACATCTCCATAAAATGTAAAAACTGTGCCTTCCAGGTTTGTGCTATGGAGCATCAACAGAGCGTCTCTTATTTATCTTACATTTTCGTGAATGCAGCACTGACAGACCTTAAAGGCCACTCCAAGGACGTCTCACCTGGAGAAAGCCTACCTATGTGGTCGCTAAGAGCCAACATGGACTGGACAAGCACCTAATCAATCAGTTAAATACTATCCCAAAGAACAAAGCATACAAATTGGTAAGTAACATTTTCATTATCCTATATAAGACACAACATACATAGCTTTAGATCAAAATTCTAAAAAAAACATATTGTTTAAGATTAAACGTTAATCTTAAATTTCCAGCAGTAGTTGAAAAAAAGAGGACAAAATGTTCAGATTATGCATTGAACTCTTAAGAGGTTATTCCGAGGATTTTGATGCACACAGCAAAGATGGAGAACTCCAATGTATTTCTCACTGCGTTCAGGTCTGACTAATTGCCTAACAAATCAATCAAAATAACTTTTAAACCTAGCTGCATAAATGTGTTGTATGTTTGCTAAATCCTATTCAGAACTAATCCATAAATTAGTGTTTGCTAGCTTTTTTGTTTTGTTTTTTTTAAAAAACAATTATCTTAATAAGTATATGAACTAAGTAACTGCTCCACATTAAAAGTCCAGAAATATATTTCCCCTTCGAGGGAATTCTCATCAAAATTTCTCACACCGCTTGTGAGGTTTCATTTTTCTATCGAGTCACAATTTTCGCCAAACGCATTTTCATCTCTTTTATATGAGGCTTGCTCACGGACCACTCATTTGTAAGTAAGCCACAAGACTCTGCCAGACCTTCAGTCAGAAATACAGACTGGATCTTCACAGCTTTATGAGATTATTACTACCAGTCTCTACAGTGTACTAAGGAGGAAGGCTGTGCAACTGGAAATTGTTTCTTTTCTGAACTGTGCACTTAAAAGAATTAAGTGTTTGCTTGCTTGTTTGGAATTTCCATATCTGCTGATATACACAAAATAATTTATTAGAGCTAAGATAAATAGATTTGTTTTTCAGTAATGAAAATATTCCAGGATATTTCATTATCCCAAGATGAAGAGAAGATACAAGGATCTGCTGCTATATACAGAAAAAATGAAAGGAAAAAACACCAATACTTCTTTGTTTGATCCCTGGTTAGAATGATCATCATTTGAATGAAGGCCCAAATTATCCCCACTGATCTCTTGAAACTCATAACTTCCAGTGATCAGTCCATCTACCTGAGAAGGAGAAAAGAACAAGAAAAGGCAAAATATCACACTGCAGGACTGACGGATAATGTTAGGAAGGACTGTTGAGTTATTAACACAATTGACTACTATTCTTCCATTCTTGTTGCCCTTGTTAGGTCGGGTTTATTATGAAGTTCATGTTATTTTGAAGGTACCATCATCGAGAGGGGGAGAGAGAGAGAGAGAGAGAGCTGCCAGAAGCAGCCTTCAAGTAGCTTTCACATTTGTCAACAACAAAACTCTGAATTTGCAGAAACTATCAAAATGCCCTCAATATACAGTTGGCCTCGCTGGCCTTCCCAGCCTACGTCTTCCTTCATATTTAAGGATATTGGTTAACCAACCAAATGTACTTGGTTCAAAACATTACACGCTAGGCAAACTATACTGTGTGGTTTCCTTTGTCAAAAAGATCACAAACTGTCCAAGGCGTTTTTTTCGGATGAAGATGACAAGCTGAATGAGGTATCGTCAGGTTCTGGAGAGGTATGGTTGAAATCCATATCTTCCAATTCCGGAGGTAAATCTGCTAGAAGCGCCTGTGTCGGAAATAAAACGGGAAATGATTAAAAGTTGACATCTATTCTCATGAGTTTGGGATCCTACCACATCAACAATTAACCAGTGGAACCGCTGTTGCCTTCAGAAGTTGTGGGTGCTCCATCGCAGGAGGTTTTTAAGAAGAGACTGGACAGGCACCTGCCTGAGATGGTATAGAGCAGTGGTGGTGAACCTATGGCACGCAGGCCAGAGGCAGCATTAAGAGTCCTCTCTGTGGGCACGGTGCCATCGCCCCAGATTTCTTTACTAGAAAGCCAGAGGGAAGCGGAGCTCCCCTTCCCGTCTCCATGCATGCCAGAGGACATTTCTGAAATCACCCATCCCGCTGTA
>JANHFO010006000.1:185035-197499 GCA_032468095.1 Pareas carinatus | reverse complement strand
TATGTAAGTATAGAGCATGTACACCGGAGACAAATTCCTTGTGTGTCCAGACACACTTGGCCAATAAATTCTAATTCAAAATCTAAGTTTCCTTTCATTGCTCAGCTCAAAAACAGACAAGAGTGATGACTTTTTAATAGGTGCAGGAACCTATTGCAGAACAGGTGCCTGCACCTATTCGAGGACAGGAATTCTAGAATTAGAATATTCTAGAACTATTCTAGAATGATAGGACCAGGAAATTCTGTAGGAACACATTGACACAGGAAACCTTTTGTCTTTTAAGAATCTCCTCGAAAAATATATTAGCCTCTTAATTGCAGCAAGGATTTTCCCAATCCTTCAAAAAGGCAGATAACTGAACAGCTCATGCTAAATAGCAACCTATTTTCCATACAGGAAGCATTCAACAGCAAAACTGATGTAGCCTTGCTTTTTATAGAGGCACAAACTCCTCATCATCATCACTGCTGATGTATAAAAAAAGCAAATGTTTCCTTTCTTTTATGCTTAAAAAAAAAACCCAACCCACTACAGATGGTCTTTGGCTTACAACAGAGTTCTCAGCAACCGTTCAAAAGTGACACAAGACTCCCCAAAAGCTACTAGCGACTCGATTTCAAGGTTAGGACCGCTGTGGCACCCCTGCAAGTCCTTTGCTCTTACAAGTTCCTTACACAGCCAGCCTCCTGGCAAACTCATCCCAATTTGGCAACAGATTCTATTCTCACGATACTGTAAAGTTTTGTTTATTAAAAGGAGCCTCTGTTTTTTAAGGAGGCTCCAATTGTTTGTGCAGTTTGTGGAGCCCCCTGTAAATATGGAGGCTCCTTTAAAAAAAAAGAAAACAACTTTACAGTATGGTGAGAATAGAACCTGTTGCAAAAATCGGATGGATTTGCCACGAGGCTGGCTGTGTAAGGCAGTGGCCCCCGCAATCTTTTGGGCACCAGGAACCGGTTCCATGGAGAAAGGAGCAAGGAACGGAGTCGCTAACTGAGGCTGTTTCAACTGATGACTGTTGCAACATGCGGCCATAATGGGCAGCCTCCATTATGGTCGTATTTTGAGGACTACCTGCGTTTGTCCTGCAAACTGTTTAGGCAATGACCAGAGTGATCTTCTGGCTGTGCCTCTCTGATGGTTCCACCATAGGCTTCAGAGTGCCAGACCCAATTAATTGTAAGATGATTATTATTTTTTTGCTAGAGCTGCAAATGTTCTACTTCTCAAGTCCTCTTGCTGCTGGAAGATTTCTTTTACCACCTTTCACTGAAAAGATGATTTGCAGATTTTTCATGGATCCAATTGTCTTTTGAGTAACTTCCAGCCAATTTTGGGTCGTTATCGTATTCTCTTTTTAACTGAAATTCTGACAGACTCATGGTAAGGGCTCATGTTCTCAGATATATATATATATATATATTACCCTTGCCTTCTCCAAATTGGTTAAACAAAATGATGAGATCAAGCCTGGCATATCTATCTATCTACCCATTAATGTGCCCTAGAAACAGGCTATTTTTGAAGTGCCCAAGGCAAAAACCTTGGCCAATTTGTTCCAGTCAAAAGCACCAGGAGCAATTAGCTGAACTGTGAAGTCGGTAAAATGTGAACCTGTGTTCACTTTTAACTGATAACAGTTATGGCTGTTTGTGTATTTTAAAACACACTTTTGACATCCTAACTGCCTGCCTCTGTCACTTGTTGGGTTGCTAAGAATGGAGTCTAATACTAAAGGATCATTTCAGTCGTATTCAAGGATTGGTGCCAAGTCATAAGTATATACCTCTCTGAGCTGAAAGATTAATTATCCCTTTAGAGTTAGCCTGAAAGCAAAATTTTATCTGAGCCTGAACTGTCCAAATGAGCAATGAAATTTTCAGATAAGATATATAAGCAAAATTATGTTGGGCATACATCCTGGCTCAAACTGACTTTTTAACTAGGATTATAGGTAGAAAATTCTTAACACAATCCCACGTGAAAGGAACATTGCGTAACATTGACCCATGGAAGTCTCTTTCTTGATTGATCACCAATGCCTTTGGAAAAAATAGTGTATGGTCAACTTGGAAGAAATAAAAGCAGAATACACAGCTAGCCATAAGTCACTAAACAGGAGAGTTCAGGTAACAACACAAAATTTAATCCGGGAAGACGCCTGAGCAATCATCCCTGACCAAAAAATAATAATAACTACAATTGTCAATTCTCTAAAGATTCCTCTGCCACTTCGTGTTTTATAAATATGCGCACAGAGTCTTCATTGCCAGTATTACTTTGGATGTCGAATAAACCAGATTTCAACAAGGTATGTACGATTCTGGCACATTTTATATTCTCCATCTTGATCTTTCAACTCTATTGTTGCATATTTTTAGTTGGGGGAAAGGCAGCAATAGATATACTTAGTAAGGTGAAGATGCAGCTTTCAATTTTAGCATCTTCGGGCGGGATTGAGAAAAGAAGAGATGGCAGTCCATATTATTAAGAAACAAAAATTGGAAAACTGAAAGGATAAGATAGAAGGATCATCCAGGAAGTCATGGGCGATTGGCTGGAACATAAATGAAGTATTCCATATAGGTAGCCTTTGATTTAGGACTGTTTGTTTTGTTTAGTGACTGTTTAAACTTACAAAGGCACTGAAAAAAGTGACTTGCAACCAGTTCCTCACCCTTCCAACTGTGACGGCATCCCCACAGTCATATGATGCTTGTCAACGGCTATGTATTTAGGATGGTTGCAGTATCCCAGGGCCACAGGATCGCCATCTGCAATCTTCCCAGCTGGATTCTGATAAGCAAAGTCCACGGGAGAAGCCACGTTCCTTAGCCAACCTCGTGATTCACTTAACAACTGGAGTGATTTGTTTAATAACCATGGCAAAAAAAAAGTCATAAAAATCAAGCGTGACTCACTTATTAACTGCCTTGCTTAGCACTGTAAACTCTGGTTCCAGTTGTGGTGACCAGTCAAAGACTACTTGCATGGTAAATCCTGAAGGCCCTGTGAGTTATAGTATAACGCCAACGGCAGCTTTGAATACCTTGGGAGCTTCCTTCCGATAAGCAGATGGATACTTCATCATTCCTGTCGTTATCCTCTCCCATATCAGCCAGAGGGTCATCTCCTGGAATGGGTACCGATTTATCACTGAAGTCAGACTGATTCGAGAAAACGGCAGGGCCACCACGAGGAGGAGGGACTTCAATGCCCATCAAACGATACTTCCGTCTCCTATTTCCGATCCAAGTCTTGAAGAAGGAAACAGGGAAAGATTAGGCGTTATCACTGATCCCGAAGCGGAAATATTTAAGGAAGTCACAATCGCAACTACCACCATTCCAGAAGAAAACACACTTGCATTATTGAAGTTTCTTCGGAATTCCACGTTAAGATTTAGAATCCGAGAGAACTTGTAACGGGATTTCAACCTATGTTCTCATTCTTCTTTTTTTGACTTTATTACCGCTAATCCAATTAGCTTTGGATGAAAAGCGGTTTGTTTATTGATTATAAATGAATGAATGTCTAGAATGCATTGTAACTGAAGTATTAGAATTAGAGGCACCTTAATGACAATTACAAGATTTGGCTAAGAAAAGGAGAAGAAATACAGAGAAAATACATTTAGAAAGAATTAGATGGCAAGGGCTGCCCTAATTATATCTGATTTCTAAATTGAAACACTTAAAAGCCCACGTGAGATGGGCACAGGATTATTTATTCTAAAAACTGGTCCTGATGCAGTATTAGATAGGGAAAGGGAAACAGAAAGATATAGGATACTCAGAACTCTGAATATTCAATAGATGTTTGGGAAGGAAGAGGTTTTACACCACTTGATGACTGTTGTAAAAATGGCTGTAAAATCAAAAGCAGTCCCATGGTGACCTGCTTAACAACTGGCATGACTTATGACCATAATTCTGGCCACAATTACAGTTGTAAATCGAAGACTAGCTGCATTCTCATGAATTCTCAGCCTTTCTACACTGTTGTCATTGAGCACAATGTATATCAGGCTCAGAAAATCAGGACCCTTCTTGTCGGTTGCAGCATAAATAATTTATTGAAGCTTATGCAAAGAATCTGGTGAACTAACGGTCAGCACTAAACTGGGACCAGATAACTGCCAATGGAATTCAAGAGGGGGAGGAAGGACTCGACTTTAATCATTTGTGCCAATGCAAAGATTCTAAGCTGATGACATGTTTTACTCCACCTTCCAGCTCTATCTGCTCTTTTCCTACACGTACAATGGTTTTGCAGTGCTTTTTTCATAAAAAAAGGTGCCAAACCCCGGGGCTTTTTTTGTCATGGATTTGCAATCCTCATGCGAAATCAGCCAAGAGCAATAGTTCAGGATCCTCGTTGGCTTCCTTCCCCCCTCCCCAGCTGGGTTTTTCACTACCGGGCGAAAAAAGGTGCCGGAACGCTCTCCCGATGCATTCCATGACAAAAAAATGCCCTGATATAAATGCCAAGTTTGCAAATTGGGACGATGAATTAGGTAATATACATTCAAAGCATAGCTCCTCTCTTTTCGGGGATAGCGGGGCTATGATCAAAACAAAACTCACCTTCCTTCTACAACACCAAGAACTGAAAAACAACTGTTATTCCTTTCCAGCTTTCAATTTTTTATTTTAAAGAATCTGATATAAATCTCAGTACAACTGGAGTATCAGACATCTAACACACAGTACCTATCAATATATGTCTCACCTAAGGCATTCTACCTATAAATAGACAGGAAACAAGAGCACTTCCTAATGTAACCATTCAATAACATGTGCAATCTATTTCAGGCTAACTCTTGCAATTCAGGAAAAAAAAACACCTTTCATTGAGGTTATTTTTGGTTTCTACAAACATAAGTTTCTTACCCGTACTATTTCACAGTCAACATTTAAATCTGCAGCGACGGCTTCAATTTTCTCTCTGCAAACCGATCCAAGACTGGTCATGCCTTTGTCCCAATATTTCTTAAGAGTAGCTAAATCTCGATCGCTGAATTGTGTACGGTCCTGTAACTGTAAAAAACGCACATATCCTTTATTCCCCCCCCCTCAATAAAGAGTGCAAAAAATAAAGACAAGGGCAGACAATGAAAATGAAGGTCCTCTCAACATCAACATAACTTTTCATTACATCGTCGAATCAAAATTCTTTGTTGATTTATAACATCGGTTAAACAGATTGCTCTGAAGAAATAGGATGAGGGTAAAATTGGGGAGACTTGTTACAAATTAGCAGAAGCCTAGTCACTTCTATCAAATTAAAATGGCTGCATTTAGCTGCATAAATTTCCCCATTTCCTTTTACCTTACAAAAAAGAATGCACAGTTGTTTGAAAAAATACACGGACATGAGTGTGCTCATACAAATATAGAAAGATGACTAAATATGACTTATTAAAAACCCAGAAAACCTAGAAAAAGAACATAGCAATGTTCCAGAAAGTTGCCACAAATTATTTTTTGTTTTAAAACTACAGTAAATGATCAGCAAGGTTAAAAAAAGAAATATCCAGAAACAATAATTTAATTCAATATATACAGGACCAGGTAAGTCCTTGGCTTATAACAATTTGGTTAGTGACCGTAAGTGCAATTCACAGCCAATAAATTCAGTGTCGTCCAGTAACCTGAACAGTTTAACAAAAGATTCAGGCAATTGTTATGTCAATGCCTACAGAAGTAATTCAGAACTTGAAAAATGAGAATATGAGATGTTGGGACAGAGGAGGTTTCATACTACCCTTATGGGCTTCCCATAAGAACAGGCCCAATTTTGTTCAAAACGCAAGAATTACTTGAATTTTTGATCTATACACTGGGATTCTCACGACATAGAAATCAGGATTACCATATTTGTCCATGCTCTCCCCTAACAATGAAAAATAAAAATTTGGCTTGATTCGCACAAATGTTTGATTGTATTGATAAGTGGACAGATTAGTATGCCGTAATCCGATTCAATCATACCCAAAATTATGTTAGAGCAAAGCTCACCCCTTTATTACCGGACATCTATATTTATTAAGGAGCCATTTATATACCATAGTTTAAAACGTTAAGAAACTTTGGATCAATGTTCAGTTTGAATCATTTTAAAATGGCACCTAAGATTATTCTAGTCACAAAACTAACTTGGCTAGCACTTTGTTATCTTAGCATAACTGGAGACAATGACAAATTACTTTATTTCACTTGCAAAACTCATTTGAATACAATTTCCCTGTGCAAATGAAGATTATATAAAAGTCAAGAAAGTGGTGCCATTTGTTAGATTACAGCTTCTGCAAAGAGGTTTAAAATGGCCTTGAAAGCATTTTTAATTGCACAGATTCAGGCTATTTAACATCAACTCAAATTAATAGTAAGAGAGTTATCCAACAACATTAAAGAAGAATCTGTGCAAACTTTTTTTTTAAAAGATAGATTTAGAGTTATTGCAGAAAAGATTCACAGCCTTTCTGTTCTATTTAGCTTTTCCCTTGTGCCTGACAGTCTTGATTTCATTTGCTTGAAATTAAATGAGAAAGAAAAAAGAAAACAAAACTATTTGGAAGCAGACAGAATTTAAGTTGAGACGTTTTAATAGTCAGTTGAAATGGACTATAAATTGGGACTATGAAGGTTTTACTTTGATAGCCCACAATTGAAACTGTCTTCATTATTCTTGGGATCAGCAAGACTCATTTTTAAAAAAGATTTATTTTTTGTTTTTCAAGACGATTGCCATGTTAGTTTAACCCTCACTAGTTTTTCCAGTTGCTTTTAAAAATACTGCTTCATTAGTATAATTATTTTCCAGCAGTTTTTATTACTGTGATACTGTAACTCAACGAAAATCATTGATTGATACAATTAATATTAAACCAATTCATAACAGTTAATGGGCAGGATTATTGAATAACAGAGTATAATAACTTTAACTGGCTACTGCCTGCCTAGATAACAATCCCTCCAAATTTACAGGGCTGCAAATTTAAAACAATGCAAATCAGAATGATTACATGCAATGTTTCTCGGAAAAATAACAAACACTTCTCATTGTTGACTAAAATTTATTATAAACATACTCAGAGCTGCGCAGTGTACAAATATATGCAATAAATAAGCACATAATCTAAAGCTGAAAGTTGATCCAGTTTTACAAGATTTACTCACTGCTCTTTTCCTGGAGCACCCAGTAATCCAAGGCACAGTAAGGTTTCCTGAAATCTGTAGAAAGTAAAAAATTACCACAAAGGCATATTTGCATGCTGCATGGACAAACAAATAGAGGAATGTATCATTATTTGAAGAAAAGATTTAAGTATCACCAACTGTGCTAGAATGCATTCTTTTGAGACAAAAATAAGCAATTCCTTCCTGGCTTTTTCTTTTTTTGAGGCACCTGTTTTTTTCTGAGTACAGAAAGGAGCAAATTGTTCCGTTTTGCCTTTCAGCCCAAGACTAGGGGCTTTAGCAAGCCTGTTGCTAGGTGATACACTTTTTTTATTACAGCAAGAAGTTTTTCAAGCTGACAAAGAAAAAAAGGGAGTCTCAGATGGCCATTTCTAGATTATTAGCTTTCACTAGCAAGGCATATTCCTTTCTCTAAAAAGCCTGATTTGGATAGCATAAATCAATGGTTCTCAACCTTTTTTTCAACATGAACCCCCTTTAATACTGTTTGTGTCTGTGGACCTTGGCCACGGACCCCCCAAAACTTAATTCAAGATTTAAATCATAACATTTTTTCAAGCCTTCGCAGACTCCCTGTGACAACATCGCGATCCCTCCCCCCTCCAGGGTCCGCGCAGCACAGATTGAGAAAAACCAGAATAAATCATCATTTATTGAATCTCGAACATACCGAATGGCTCTGAATTCTTGTAAATACACCTAAGGTTTTTTTTTTTTAAAAAAATCTTCAATTGGTTTAAATGTTTCTCTAAACCAGAATATGAATCTGGCTTCATATGGATCTGAAGACATTTTCAGAAAGATTGTTTCCAAATTCAGGTATCATTGGAATTGCATTACAAGAATAAACTATCAAAATGCCAGGGACTTAAGAAGAAAATGAGTACAAAGAAAGAAATGCATAAAGGGGGAGAAAAAAAATAGAAAACTGTGTTGCTGTTTTTTCCTGGTAGCAGAAAACAAGCTAACAATTCCCTCATTAGCTGGAGGTCTTGATTTACAACCTTTTAAAAAATGGAGATGACACATTTTCCAAAGCGTTAGAACTTAGGAAGAAAAGCCAATTACCTGATAATTATTTTGGTTCTGAGATAGCCTTAGTTGATTGGATGCTGCAAAATGAGAGGAAAGGTTACTTCTCGATGGGTAGGAACTGCTATAGAGTGTACTGGATGTGCTGTGCAGCGAAGTCCGTGGAGGCAGGCGGTAGTCTCGGTTGTGAGGCAAGATATTGTTGTGCAAGTTCCTCGCATTCAGCACGTGCGAATTGCAACTCGGGTTCCGGCCTGACCCAGAGAAACCAGATCCTGGATTCTCGACGCGGAGGGACGTGCCGCTTAACCGAGAGTAGTTTTGTATCTGGGCGCCCATGGAGGCCAATTCTTCCTCTCGGGCGTACTCGTCATCCACGTCTCCGGTTTCCATCGCGATCGACAGACAGCTGCCTTCTCCGGAAGAGGACAGGGCCTTCTCTCTGGTTCCTCCCACGGACTGATCGGTGACAGCCAAAGAAAAGACCTCGCGGATTTCCAAATTGTGGGTGCTGCAAGAAGGATCTCTAATGCTAGACCTCTGCCCGGACGGCACAGAGGAAGCGAGGATGGGGTGCTCTGGCTTTTGCAGGCGTTGGCACCCCACCTGGTCCATTTTGTACGGCCGGTGGCACAGGACGGGCTTTTGAGGTAACACTAACTCCGCAGTCTGAACCGACGAGCCGCCGTAGCTTTTCTTCGTGTGGTTGTAAATCGAATTCCCTGAATTCAGCACGCTGGTTTGCCTGGAGAGGATGATGGTTTTCTCGCCCAGGAAAAGCGAGGCGTTTTTGCAGTGGGGAGCTTGGCGGGTCACCGCGATGTGCTGCCGCTGGAACTCGGGATCGCTCTTCCCGGCGGACCTCGAAAGGGGATTTTTATGCATGTCGCCCATCAAGGAATTCGTCTGTTTGCTGGAGACCAGCCTGCCAGACGTCGTAGCCGGGTTGTAGATGCCGGTGACTATGACGTCGTTGTTGGAGGACGTCCACGAGGACTGCTGGCTCTGGGAACGGGCGATGCTGACCACATTTTGAACGGCCATTTCGGGAGGCATTGTCAATGTGCTGGTGGATGTTGCTGAGGGGCTTCCTCCGGAATCCATGGTGTTCTTACTGCTCATCTTTCTTCTTTTGTTTCCAACCCACGTCTGCAAACATAAAGGAATTTGTAAGCAGGAGGGGGGGGTATTTGCAATTTTCAGCTAGCTCTCGAGGTGGCCTTTCATGTCTCAACTATAATTCTCAGCTAGGTAGTTTTCCAGGCCTCAACTATAATTTTCAGCTAGCTTTCTACATGGCTTTCTATGCCTCACCTATAATTCTGAGCTGGGTGGTTTCCCAGGCCACAGCTACAATTTTCAGCTAGACTTCAAGGTGGGATTCCTATCATTATGTCAAAAACTTCATTCACATCCGCAAACTGAAACTTTGTTTTGAAGTTCTGAGAAAACAATAAACATCGAAGTTTTCAATACCTAACCAATCTATATAGGAAATGAGAGAGAGTTAAAGAATTAAGAACGTAAGGGCCAGTTCAGTACTGCTAGTCCTTGACTTACCACCAAAATTGAGTCCCCAAACTTCTGTCGTTAAGTGAGGTATTTGTTGAGTTTGGCCTCATTTTACAAACTTTTTGCCACAGTTGTTAAGTGAATAACTGCAGTTGTTAGGTTAGTGACACAATTGTTAAATGAACCGGGTTTCCCCATTGACTGCTTATCAGAAGGCTGTAAAAGATGATCACATGACCCCAGGACACTGTGCCTGTCATAAATTTGAGTCAGTGGCCAAAAGATCTGAATTTTGATCACGGGCGCATGGGGATGCTGTAACGGTCGTCAAGTGTGAAAAACGGTCAATGAGGACCCAGATTGTTGAGGGCAATATGCTGACTGTGTAAACCGCTTAGAGAGTACTGTAAAGCACTGTTAAGCAGTATATAAGTCTAAATAATAATAATACATTACTTTTTTCCCTGCGCTGTTGTAACTTTAAATGGTCACTAAATGAACTGTTGTAAGTCAAGGACTACCTGAATTGGTGGTTAAGGCACCACCCCAAAATTGGGAGATTGTGAAGTCCAAGGGTGACCTTGGCCCAGTCACTCTTTCTCAGCCCTCGGAAGAAGGCAATGGCAAGTCACTTCAGAAATCTTGCCCAGAAAATTGCAGGAGCTTACTCAGGCAATCAGCACTAACTTAATGCACAATAATAATATTGCGACTAGAAAACTACCCATTTAAGAAGCTACAATATCCAGGATTGTTTTAAATTATTTTAATATTAAATACTATAATTATATTATTTTAGAAACTGAAAAAATTAAATTTTTACAGAGATACTGATGGCACTAACATCCTTAAATTTCAACTGTTTAATATTTAGAAATGTTACTCAGTCCTATTTTACTTCTTTACATAAAATATGTTCTTCAAATGCAAGTCATCGTCGGAATCTAATAAGTATACATACATCGATGGCATTGAGCGGCATGATAGAATTCATGAAAATAATTTTTATTATTTTAATACTACCGTAAAGGAGTATATATCACAAGCGCAGCTCAATTTATGATTGGACATCAGTTTCAAATTTTTTCCTACCGTAAGGTAACAGATATTTTATTTCTTGAATAAAATTATATTGATCTCGCCCATGTGGCTTAAGAGACAGGTTACCATTACTCTTTGCTCAGAAATTCTCATTTCTGTTCTCGTATGAAGATTTTCCTTTCTGTGTACCATGCTCATCAGTTTGTTTTGCAATGCTGCAAACATTTCAAGGAGAATCCACTATGCAAAAGCCTGCCTAGCGCCAGCGTACATAGGTTTAAAAGACAAAAATCAAAAATGAACAAAGAAAAACTTGAGTACCTTACTCCCCACACCTAACAAACACAGGAAAGGAGCCTCAACGGTACCATATCAAATTGTGTCTGATTAACAAGGAATAACTACCCTGTTTCCCCCAAAATAAGACCTAACTGGAAAATAAGCCCTAGCTTGATTTTTCAGGATGCTCGCAATAGAAGCCCTACCCCAAAAATAAGCCCCAGTAAAGATTGTCAGACAGACAGACGCATTGAGTGCCGTATTTCCTCGAAATTAAGATATTACCGGAAAATAAGTCCTAATGTGTCTTTTGGAGGAAAAATTAATATAAGACCCGGTCTTATTTTCAGGGAAACACAGTAATGTATTACGCATGATTCTGACTATACGCAGTCCCTGACTTACAACCACAAAGGACGCCAACATTTCTGTCGTTAAGGGAGACATTTGTTAAGTGAGCTTTGCTCCATTTAATGACCTTTCTTGCCAGAGTTGTTACATGAATCCCTGCAGTTGATAAGTTCGCATCATGGTTGTTATGTGAATCTAGCTTCCCCATTGACGTTACTCAACACAAGGTCACAAAACAGGAACCCCTGACCGTGGGACGCAACAACAGTCGTAAGTATGAGTCAGTTGCCAAGCGTATGAATTTTGATCACACGGTTATGAGGATGCTACAAAGGTCGTAAGGGTGAAAAACGGGTCATGAGTCCCTTTTTTTCAGTGCCGTTGTAACTTTGAACGGTCACTAAATGAACTGCTATAAGTTGAGGACTACCGGTTTATGCTGCAGAAAGAAGGCGGCGCCTCCATGACTTGAAAGAGAATTGATAGAGAGAATCCCATTAAATGTAGAGAGGAGTTCTGGGGGGACAAGGGAAAAGCCCACTAACCCAATTAAAAGTTTATTATCTTCAAAGACCAACGTAGAAGCAACATTGGAGAAGAGGAAAGAGACAGAAGAGGGAAGTCCTTCGTTTTGGTCCTCGGAGCAACAAGACGTCACCAGGCACACATCCTGCTGGAAATCAATTCTGATTCCTAACCCTTCGGCTGTGGTAGCCCTCGACTTTCAACCACGATTCAGCCCAGGTTTTCCGTTGCTATGTGAAACATTTGTTGAGTGAGTTCTGTTTCATTTTACGACTTTTCTTGCCACTGTTGTCAAGCGAATCATTGCGACAGTGAATAGGTATTATTAACAGTGGTTAAGTGAATCTGCCTTCCCTCTTTGGACTTTGCTTGCCGGAAGGTTTGCAAAAATGGATCGCAGGATTATTATTACTACTATTATTATTAATTTTATTTGTATCCCGCCCTTCTCCCGAAGGACTCAGGGCGGCTTACAGGCAGCTTAAAAACACAAACAAATACATGAACATTAAGAACATA
>JANHFO010006000.1:113491-124403 GCA_032468095.1 Pareas carinatus | reverse complement strand
CTATTCTGTGAATCGTGTTTTTATAGTGCCTTCCTATTAGTTGATTGGTATGTTGATGGCTGGCAATTGGCTGTCATTTCCTTGTACTGCCAAGCCTCAGTTGCTAAGTATTTGATGATAAATCAGCACTCCTGTTAACTGATGAGTGGTCCATTTCTCAGGCTTCAATCGCTTACCTGGCTGTTTTTGTACCTGCTTGGCCAACAATCTTAGCAGCTGCGAAATTAAATGTGTGTCCTTGTTCATTGCAATGTGAAGATACCAATGAGTTCTGGTCTCCTCATCTGACTGTTTGCTTGTGTTCTTGCAAACTAGTGGTTAACCTCCTCCCCTGCATAGTCACAGGGGCAATCCATGCAGGGGATTCAGTAGAATATTTGTAGCTCAGGGTTAAAATGAGAGGTCCTTGGTGTTGTCTGAGGTGGGTTGTTTTCTTGTAGACGTTTCACAATCAAATTAAGTAGTATCATCAGTGCTAAGAGGAAAATGTCTACAAGAAAACAACCAAGCTCAGAGAACACCAAAGACCCTGTAATAATGTCTGGCACTCCATTTGACAAAAATCAGCTTTTCCCAACTCAGTGCTTTGCAGATCCAGTAGGCTATCACCCTTAGGCTATTGGGGGATGATAGTAGTTGTAGTCTGATCCTGACTGAATGTTCTAGGTTCAGAAAGAATGGATGCAAGGGTTCTACCATAGAGCTCACATTTAGCGATGCTGAAGGAGACGTGAAGCTGTTGGTATTATTTTTAGCATGGTCATCATCATTGCAATCAACCCTCTCTTGATTATCCTCCTTTGCCATCCGAAGATTACTCTGTTGGGGGCAGAGGTACACTGTGTAAAGATGCATACAAAGGAAATGCAGATGCTCTTTGGAAATCGGGGGGGGGGGCTTATGCCTTTGCTTAACATTCAGAGAAAGTGCAAAATGTTCAGCTTATGGCGGAGCATATGTGAAACTGACATTTCAAAATTAAAATGCCCGATCTTCTCATCTTGGGTGGACCTCAGTTTTTCTTAGCAAAGTGCCAACACTCTGGCCAACTCCACAGTTTGTGTGAGTATTGCTCTCTCTCTCTCTCTCTCATGTTACTAGCCCTCAATTAGTTCTGCAAATATCTGGACCCAACTAGTATGTCAAGTTACACGAGACCATTTGAAATTGGAAAAGATGGGCAGTCAGGGAAATTTTCAATAGTTGGAAAGGTGTGTGACTTTGAAACGGGATGAACAGTAATACCTTCTGAACACCCGTAGCCAAAAAATATTCAAAAGCATCACTGGGAGAAGTTCTTAAGCATCCTGGAAGGGATAAAGTAGAGAAGGATGACATCAATAGAATCTTGCAAGTCTAAAAGTACTTTTGGGGGACCCTCGGTGTTCTCTGGGCTTGGTGGTTTTCTTGCAGACATTTCATTATCAAACCAGGTAGCAACATCAGTGCAACATCTGCAAGAAAACGACCCCGTTCAGGGAGTACCGTGGTTTGCCGATTGCAACTTATATGTACATGACAAGATGAATGCACTTTATGATTATGAATGTATGTTATGCTTATAAGTACTTGACAAGATGAATGCACTTTATGATTATGAATGTATCTTATGATTATAATCACAGTTTGTTTATTGTATGTATGTGGGTATAGAGCATGTACAAATTCCTTGTGTGTCCAGACACACTTGGCCAATAAATTCTGGTCCTGATTCCATGGTTTAACCCTGAGCTACAAATATTCTCTTCCAAAAGGAGATTTCCCTCCCGTTGCTTTTACAGCCCAAGAAATGAGATAGGGCCCCGTCTGAGATATACACTATTCCTATTGTGAGCTAAGTTGCCTCTGATCTAACCATTACCCTGGCTAGGGCTCTTCCCCCCTCCATCTGCAAAAGTAATTCCCACAGACCACCACAGATAATCCTCGACTTGCCATAGTTGAGAGTAACAGAGTTGGAAGGGGCCCTTGTAGGTCATCTAGTCCATCTCCCTGCTGAAGCAGGAGACCCTATACCGTTTTTGACAAACGGCTGTCTAGTCTCTTTCTGAAAGCTTCCACAGATGACGCAACCACATGCTGGCTGGGGAATTCTGGGAGTTGAAGTCCACCCGCCTTAAAGTTGTCAAGATTGGGAAACCCTGATCTAGAGTTTAAAACTCTTAAAACCCAGACTAGCAAGAAAACCACAGAACAACTTCTTTTCTGAAGACCTGCCACGTCGTCTCCGAACGCTTTCTGTCAAGAAAAGCCGTTCCAGGTGAAAGATTTACTTTTGAGCCTGTGGTGGAATCTGACAGCCACGGTGCAAGAAATATTCTGAATTAATCGGCCATCAAGGAAAGCCTCTAATGTGCTTAGCCTGGCTGGTTTTCACTTTCATGGACGGTTTTTTACCATTATTATTTATTTATTTAGTCAAGCATGTATGGGAAAGCAAGTATCAGTATAAGAATGCCCTATAAACATATAGGTATAAACAGGTATAAATATATGCATAATAAATGAATATGAACACATGGGAACAGTAGGACAGGACGGTAGGCAGCCTGAACTTATGCACGCCCTCCTTATAGACCTCTTAGGAATGGAGTGAGGTCCCCGGTAGACAGTTTAAGGTCCAGGAAATTTGATTTCTACAGGACCTTTATAGCTTGTTCAACCAGATCAGAGCAAACCTGCTCATCCTACATTATAACCTTGAACCATCTCCGCTGCCTTGCTTTTGTCTATTTCAGTGTCTTTTTAATATCTGAAACAGTCAACAAAGAGATTTGTTGCTACAATAATTTTCACTGGTTAAGTATGTTAAGATCTCGTGATTTTCGAAGCTCTCTTCCAGTTTAATTTCTTGTAGCCCTTTTTGCATTTTCCCATCCATCTTCTCCTTGATTATTATAGTCTATTGTATAAGATATCCTCGTATCGGAGCTCTACCAGCGTCCCAAGTTGCTGTCAGATGGGTTCTCTTGCCCCAATTATTTATTGTTAAAATTATCTTGGAGTACATTGTTTACATTCTTCATCAATTGTGATCTTCACAAAGCAGACTCGTTTAATCTCCATTTAAAAAACTGGAAGCCAAATTTAAAATGTAAGGACGCTGGATAATGATCAGAAGAAAGGTTTTGGAAGAATATTGACTTGTAGTGTTTTGGGAAGCAATTTTTTTAATAATCCAAATCGTATCAATTCTAGAAAAAGATTTATGTCTCTTGGGGTGGGGGGGATGATACTAATTTTAAAAAACACCTTTTTTCAGAAGATCAGCTGGATTGCTTTCACAGAGCGGCTGAGGACACATTGGATGTGGAACCGAGCACTGATTCTTGAAATGATCTTAAGAAATAGGTCAAGGAATGCTTTTTGAAGATAGTAATGAGAAATAGTTCTAATAAAGGAGAATATTTGTTGCTTGGGGTTGAAATGAAGGGACCTCGGTGCTCTCTGAGTTTGCTTCTTTTCTTGCAGATGTTTCACTACCCAAACTAGATAACATCATCAATGCTAGTAAGGAGTGGGATTTGATCTCAGTTTATATTCTAGTGGCTTGCCCTGTCAGTGTTGATAGGGGTGGTCTTAAGAGTTCTTTGGTAGGGCTAACCACAGCTGGCCACACCAGGCTGGCGCCATCAAATATAAGAGGCACCATGAATACAAAGACACCAAAATACAAAAAAAACAAACCAAACCATGCGTCTTATAATCAATGTAATACGGTATGTGGTCTGTAAAGGGATCTCTCTTCTCCTTTCAAAAGCAGAAACATCTCCCTAAATTCATTTCCAGCTTTTCTGCCCTTCAGACTTCCTTTTGTCATTTGCATTAGAGCTGCTGCCATTTCTGAATTCCACGGACACTTTAGAATGCTGTCAATGTCGAGAACATTTTTTATCCGTTCGACTTTTGCCCGTGTCCAAGATGCCTTGTTATAGAATAAAGCCATGCGTTTCTTTAAAGAGGTCTTTCATCTCAGCTGCTACAAAAGGAGGAGGCATTCTCCAAACACATAAGAAAAGCTTGATGTGAAACTGAAGGAGGGACAGGCTTATGTAGAGAGGTTACGTTTTCACAAAGCATAGCTATGAACCACCGAGACAATGCAAATGTATATAAAGAATGAAACATTCCCTTTCCTTTGTATCAGTGATGGTATGAGCCAAAGCTGAAATCTGATATGTGGATGAGAGGGCCGTCTCTTGACACTTGCAGAAACTTTTTTTCTATTTTTTCTCTTTCTATTTATTTGAAAGTGAAGAGATATAAGCTTTCCAAGTATGAAAACTCAAAAGGAGAAGGCTCTAGATTACACAATAACAGAGTCAGGCCTTGGCAATCTTCTACTCCAACCTCTGCTCAAGCGAGAGACCCTTTACAATTCTGGACAAATGGCTGTTCACTCTTCCCTTAAAAACCTCCAGTGATGGAGCATCTACAACTCCTGAAGACGAGTCTTTCCACGGATTAATCATTTAATTAATTAATTATTATCACCGACAGGAAAATTCTTCTTAGTTCCAGGCTGGATCTCTCTTTAATGATTTTTCACCCGTTACTTCTTGCCCAGCTCTCAGTTGCTTTGGAGAAGAGGTCAGCCTCTTCTCTGTGGCAGGCCTTCAAACTTTGAAAGACTGCGGTCATGCCACCCCTAGTCTTTCTCCTGGTTAGGCTAGACATACCCATTTCCTGCAAACGTTCATTGTATGCTCTAGTCGTGTTTTATCCATTACATTTCCACTTCTGATATCTCTGTTAACTGACCCTTTACTCTGATATTTCTCAACTGCGGCATCCTGGCTGGGGGAATTTGAGGAGACGAAGTCATCGCCATTGATTTAGTGAATATGTAGAAGAGGAATTTTTTTTAGCTGGACTTGTTTGTTGGATATTTCAAGAAACCCTGTGAAGATGAAACCTTAATTCTAGTGACCTGCATTACCCTGATGCTTGAAGATGGGGTGCTAGTGAGCTACGTGGGTTGGTTTGTGTTTCATTCTGGGAATTCCTATCTGCTGGTCTGTAGCATAAGGTGCTATTGATTTGTCCTTTTTCGATGTTTGGTTTGAAGCATAGAAATGATTTACATTCCTGTTAACGGGGAGCCGAACGAGTAAAAAGTTAAAAGATGAAGCAGAACGGTGGAGAGGTGTTTAATACAGACATGCACACAAGCTGCATTGACTGGCAACTGCATGCCATACATTAGAGGTGTTCAGAACAAGCAGCCGCGATCTCTTCCACCAAGCAAAAGCTGAAGGTGCTCTGAGGAATACGGTCTTTTCGTCCTCAAGTCTTTTGCAGAGGAAGAGATCTTTTGGCTAACAAGACAACTAATTTTGGCCCAGGAACAGAATAGCACAATAACAGAGTTGGAAGGAACCTTGGGGGTCTTCTAGACCAATCTCCTTCCCAAGCGGGAAACCTTATACCATTTCAGACAAAGGATTGTCCAATCTCTTCTTTTAAGAAAACCTTCAGTGATGGAGCACCCACAACTTCTGAAGTGAAGCCACCCCACTGGTTAATGGTTCTCACCATCAGGAAATTTTCTCCTTAGTTCTAAGTTGGTCCTCTCCTTGCTTCATTTCCATCTGTTGCTTCTTGTTCGGCCTTCAGGTGCTTTGGAGAATGGGTTGACTCCTCTTCTTTGTAGCAGCCCCTCAAATATTGAAACGCTGCTGCCATGTCACCCGTTGGTCTTTCTTTTCACTAGACTAGACATACCCAATTCCTGAGACCTTGATATGTTTTAGCCTCCAGTCCCCTCATCATTTTGCTCTTCTCTGCACTCAACATCTTTTTTATATCGTGGCAACCAAAACTAGATGAAATATTCCAAGACAGTGTCAACATTCCCCGAGAAAAAATATCAAGAGTCATAGACTAGATGCGCTAACGTTATGATTACATGCAAGGAAACTAACATCTCTGAGCAATTATCCAACATTTCACTAGTTTGGATTATTAATGGGAAGGGGGTAAGAGAATATCAACTCATTTCTAACTCAGTAAAGGAGGGGGAAGGAAGAGGTATGCCAAAGAATTGTCCAACCAGAGAGAACGGGAGGATCTACCGTAAATAGGAAAAGTACATACAGGCAGTCCTCAGCTTACAACCATTCATTTGAAGTTACAACAGCACTAGAAAAAAAAAGTTGAGTTGCAACCCTTCATCACACTTATGACCATCACAGCATCCCCCATGGTCATCTGATCAAAATTCAGACACTTAGTCTTGAGTCTGTATTATGAAAATTGCAGTGTCCTGGAATCGCCTGATCATCATTTACAACTTTCCCGGAGGCTTCTGACAACCAACCCCATTTGGGGGGGAAGCTGGATTTCTTTGGCAGTCTCGTGATTCACTTAACAACTGCAGTGGTTCACTTAACAACCATGGCAGAAATGCCATACAATTGGGCACAACTCATTTAGAATAGAATTAGAGTTAGAGTTAATTGGAATGAGTCTGAATGTAGAATAATAGTAGAGTTGGAAGGGACTTTGGAGGTCTTCTGGTCTAACTGCCCGCTTGAGCAGGAGACCCTGTATCATTTCAGATAAATGATGGTCCAGTCTCTGTTTGAAAGCCTCCAATGGTGGAGCACCCACAACGTCTGAAGGCAAGCTGTTCCATTGGTTGATTAATCAACCAATGGAACAACAGCAATAACAACAAGCTGATTTAACAATCACCTTAACAACAGAAATTCAGGATCCAGTTACGGTTGTAAGTCAAGAACTACCTGTATATGAGAGAGACAGAGACAGAAAGAGGGAGAGACAGAGGGAGGGAAGGAGAGAGAAAGACAGGGACAGAGACACACAGAGAGAAAGACAGAGACAGAGACAGAGAGAGGGAGAGGGAGAGGGAGAGGGAGAGGGAGAGGGAGAGATAGAGAGGGAGAGAGAAAGACAGGGACAGACAGACACACACAGAGAGGCAGAGGGAGAGACAGAGAGAGGGAGAGATAGAGAGAGGGAGGGAGAGAGAAAGACAGGGACAGAGACACACAGAGACAGAGACAGAAACAGGAAGAGGGAGAGAGAAAGACAAGGACAGACACACACACACACAGAGACAGAGAGAAGGAGAGGGAGCAGGAGAGATAGAGGGAAGGAGAGAGAAAGACAGGGACAGAGACAGGGAGAGAGGGAGAGAGAGACTCTTATCCATAAAGTGGTTTATTGAGATTTTGCTTGGGAAGTTGATTGAACCAAGCCAATTGTGGTTTGTTCAATATACCGTAATTAAGGAAAACATGCTTTGCTGCTACATATGAACGTAGCCGACAAATAAGCACCCATAGGCACCAGTTGCTGTAAAAGAGAAAACAAAAGGGTTATTCAATAGAGAACTCAGAAACTAAGAAACAGGTGGGAAAAGACTGAAAACATATGCCGAGCGTGTTTTCCTTCAAAATCCAAGCCATTCTTGCAGAAGACATGCTAAAGGCTTTGAAATTCTTTCTGAGGCCTTGGGGTGTGTGTGTGTGACGTGTTTCATTTGCATATCAGTGATGGAAATCCTTTTTAAAAAATAAAATTGTACCAATTCTTTTTTTAAAAATAGTAATAATAATAATAAAACTGGTAAAAGATCAAAAAGAGAAGCAGGATACCCCAGATGCTAATGTCTGTCCTAAGATGTTGACTTTGCCGTTTCTCCAAATAGGAAGAAGAGGTTTATGTCTGCATCTTGAAAATAGATTTTAGCTGCTTTATTTTACTTTAATGCCACCACAGTCCTTTCTTTTAAAAAATCATTTTTATTAATTACAGATTAAAAACATCAAAATTTTCTTTTTACAAAAGACATTGAGAAATCAGTTAGCATATATTGTCTTTCTTGTCTTCCTTTCTTCCTCTCCTCAGTCATTTCCTTTTATTAATTTTATATCATTTCGACATTTTACATTAGTTACATTGTTCTTGACATAGTCTGGTTACTTATGGTTTCAAGTCTTTCAATCATCGATATGCCTATATGATTCATCCACGTTTAAATCTTTCTTCATCTGTTATTCAGCCGTATGATCTTATAGACCTTACGAAACCAGTTTTTACACGCTTTCCCCCAATGTCTTAACTTGTCTTTATTTGAACGTTTACCTTTTGATCTGTTTTAACTATTACAAATCCTATCGTTATTCTCTTCTCTACCTTTCCCCTATGCTTCCCTATTCTTCTTTATATCTCTCTTCATCTTTTTCTCTTTTCCTTTCCTCTCTGTTTTTCTTTCCTTCCTTCTCTTCCTAACCTTCCTTTCATCTTTCACCCTCTCTTCTGTGTATCCAACTCACCGTAATCTTCTACCGCTCTCCTCGTTTTTCTGGTTTAACCCACCCATTGGCCCTTTTTTAATAAATGCCTTATTTCTCTTTTCCCATTGGCCAGTTGTCTATCTTTCTCCCTCCCACCATATTCCTAAAGAATTCCTGGTAGCAAAAAAACCATAATGGAACAAAAGCCTCACTTGTCATCCCCCAATAGCGATCTGTGTAATCTGCAATCTTCTAGATCAGTGCTTCAACTCCTTGAAGAGGTGTAGACAACAACTCCCAGAATTCCGCTGGCTGGGGAATTCTGGGAGTTGGTGCTCAGCCCTCTTCAAACAGCTGAGGTTGAAAAACCCTCTTCTAAATACTGGTGGACCACCGATAGCCTTCAATTTATGACGTCAATTGACTCCCAAATTTCTGTTGCTAAATGAGACAGTTGCTAAGGAGATTTTGCCCCATTTTGCCCCCTTCTCGCCACAGCCATTAAGCAAATTTAATTTAATTTTTAATTTAATTTTATTGGATTTATATACCGCCCTCCTCCCGAAGGACTCGGGGCGGTCACTGTCAAGTTAGCAAGTTGTTAAGTGAATCTGATTTCTCCATGGACTTTGCTGGTCGTAAGTTCACAAGGAGGGGGGGAAATCACGTGATCCCAAGACGCTGCAACCGTCATGAATATGAACCAGTTGCCGAGCGTCTCAATTTTGATCACGTGATCACGGGGACGCTTCAAAGGTTGCAAGAGTGAAAAAAATGGGCATAAGTCATAAATAAATGGTTGTAAATCAACAGCTTCCAACACCATCTAGTATGAATCCTGTTGGCTAGACTTAATGGGATTTGTATTTCCACAACCTCTGGAAGACCATGTCAACCTCCTCAAGAAAAGTGAAGGTTCTCCTAAATCAGGGGTCTCAGACTCAATCTCATTGAGAACCACTACCACCACCACTGCCACGCCTGCCACGGACCAATCTCCCCCCACACACACCTGCCACCGACCCTCGCGATTGACGCCGATCACCCTGAGATCCCCCCGCACTGCTGCCTCCCTGGGGGAGCACCTCGCGGCCCTGCGGATTGGATCCAAGGAGGCTATGGGCCACATCTGGCCCGCGTGCCTTCTCTTTAACCCCTGAAAGAGGAAAACTAAAAAATGGACAGCAGCTGGGCTATTTTTTTCATTATCCTACTCTCTCCCGCGAAGGTGGTCTTTAAATCAGAGGCGCCTCCAGTTTGTGCTCCTTTCAGTAAAATTTTAATCTCTCCTCCTGTCTAGGGCTGCTGACTTCTTCTACACACCAGGCATCAGGTAAAATAAATAAATATTCCATTTGCTTGGGCTTTTAATTGGCTTTTTAGTAGTTTTCGAGCCGCTCGGTGGTTTTAATTGGCTCTCGAGGATACCACCGCAGTTGGAAAACGTTGCTGCTTTTATTTGTTTTGATCGTTCTGCACCGTTGGCGATGTTTAAATATGTTGTGAGCCATCTTGGGAATTTTAGCTGCTACAATGGGGTAATATGGTGCTTGAGTATCTTGGCCTACCAGGCAGATGTCTAAGCCAGCATGGTAGCAGAGTAAGAGGGAGCCTAGAATTTGGAGAGAAGCTGGCAAAAACCTGGATATGGAGGTCAATGGTAAAAGAAGATTAGATTCTTGTTTATTTTTTTAAAAAATAAATTAAATAAAGCTAGCTTGAAAGCTTACCATCTTTTCAGATCAGATACGCTTGCCAGAATGTCATTCAGCGGTTGGCTTGGAAGAAATAGCAGCCAATTGGCATCTCTTGCTCTTCCTTCTTGTCTCTAAACTTCACTCTGCAGACTTTGGGATAACGATTAGGATCCCAAAGGAGGAGATCTATGCACATAAACTGACTTTTCTGCCCTGCCTTTGACTGCTATCAATTCTCAGCAGGGCTACTACTTAGTTAATGTTGAAAGAGAGTCCCTTTTACGTTTAGTCCTCCTTGAAAGCTGCTCCTGATGAGAATGACTCAGGAACAAGTCTTTATTTTAATAATCATCATTTTAAAAAATCTGGCTTGGTGTGTGTGTGCATGCAGTGGGCTGGTGTAATGCACAGTATGAATTTATTTATTTATCACAGCAGCTGCCAAAAAAGCCAACGCGGTCCTAGGCTGCATTAATAGAGGGATAGAATTAAGATCATGTGAGGGTGTTAATGCCACTTTATAATGCCTTGGTAAGACCACACTCGGAATGTTGCATCCAGTTTTAGTCACCATAATGTCAAAAATATGTTGAGATTGTAGAAAGTATGCAGAGAAGAGCGACAAAGATGATTAAGGGACTGAAGGCTAACACATATTCAAGAGCGACTGCTGGAATTGGGAAGATCTAGTTTAATGAAAAGAAGGACTAGGGGTGACACAAGGGCAGTTGTTCCAGTATCCTAAGAGGCTGCCCACAAAGAATAGGGAGTCAAGCTATTCTCCAAAGCATCTGCCCTGGGAATACCTAATAGAAGTGCATTCCATTCTAGAATGCATTCTGAGTGAATGCGAATGGCTCTTAAGAAACTGCATTTGTTCTCCCTCCCCCTCTCTCATTCTCTCTCTCTGTGTGTCTTTCTTTCTCTCTGTCTCTTTCTCCTTCCCTCCCT
>JANHFO010005999.1:1995-14704 GCA_032468095.1 Pareas carinatus | reverse complement strand
CCTCATTTGACCGACCTCGGAAGGATGGAAGGCTGAGTCAACCTTGAGCTAGTGGAACTCGAACTGCTGAACTTACTAACAGCCTACTGTAGCCTGCAATACTGCATTCTAACCACTGAGCCACTACAGCTCTTAAAGAAGTTGTGGGTGTTCCATTACTGAAGGCTTTGAAGAAGAGATTGGACAACCATTGGTCTGCAATGGTATAGGGCAGTGATGGCAAAACTCTCAGACACCGAGTGCCCAGATGAGTCACAGCTAATGAGTCGTGGCTCATGATGTCATTGCCTGATGCCACTACTCTCTCTCTCTGAGCATACACATGGTCCTGTGATGTCATCACCTAGCGCCGCTACTTGTTTCTAAGCATGCTCAGCTCTGGGGTGATGCTGGGGCAACTTGACTCGCATGCCAGCAGAGAGGGCTCTTCGTGTCCGCCCTGGCACACGTGCCATAGGTTCACTATCACTGGTATAGGGTCTTGTCCTTGAGCAGAGGATTGGACTAGAAGATCTCCAAGGTCTATTCCATTTCTGATATTCTGCTATTCTATTATGATGATCTGTCCCTAGCCTGGTCCTTTTCATGTGTCCAAAATCCAGTTAATTTAAGCCTGGTCGATTGTCTTGAATGAGAATTCTGGGTCGTTGGTGAACATATGTATTTTCATGTGTCTATATATTTGTCAATGCTGTACGCCAAAGTATATATCATTTTTAAATAGAGTATATGCTAAAATATGCATTTCATTCAATTTAGCCACTTGCATTTGTTGAATCAAGAACTGTTTCCTAAAAGCACTCAAGAATAACTGGATGCCTTTGTGTATCAGAAAAAATGGACCAAACAAAATCCAGGAGCTTTTGTAAAGAACAATACTGTGAGGTAGGCGAGGCTGAAAAATGAGCATTCAACACCACTCAGTAAAGTAATACAGAAAGCCAGAATGGCAGCATGTAAACTACTCAGGCCTATACTGTAATGGGAGGGGGGGGAGCTAAGAATATGCCCCAGATAATTAATTTATAGACCTACAGATAATTAATTTGTAGAACTAATTTATAGAATTTATAGTCCAGAAATAGAGAGGTGCTTAATGGGAGGCAGCACAAATTCATGAATGTAAAAAATATATATCTATCAGAGGCCATGGACTATTGATTCTGGGATGAAACATCAGTCTTCTCTATTATATACAAAGGGGGAGAAATGAAAGGAGGAAGTTATCACTTTTGTATTCTAAAAGCAAATTGTGCATAAATGTTGGTATCAAAATAAATATCCCAAAAGAACGTTCCCCAGAACATGCTGAATGATTCTTTAGTAGCTCGATGTTTAAACAGCAATCTTATCATTTCTGCCTTGTAGCAGACTTGCTTTTTAACAACAGCCACAATGACACCTTAATTCAGCAGCTTCTGTAGCTCTGCATTTAGAATAATCAAAGCCTTTATCTGGCTAATCCCTTCTGAATCTGAGCAATTTTGTGCTCCTGCAACAGGAAATGTACTCTGTGCCTAATTTTGCAGGCTACAAAAAAAAAATGCACACAGCTTTTGCATCTTTTCTTTTTTTTTAAAGTTAGAGAATTTCAATTATTTATGCCATTTCTGGGTCATCTTGTCCCCAGGAAATCAAGCTGACAGATCATTTTTCACTCCACGCACATTGTTGCAACCTGTGAGATGAGCCAGCCTGCCAAGGAGTGTCTGGTCTAAAGTCACCCTTTGAGCTTTATTTCTGAGTGGGAATTTGAACCCTGCCCCCCTCCCTCTTCGTCCACCTGACATCTCATCTACCGCATGATAACTAGGCCAATCCATCTTCCAATCCCCAAAGCATCAAAAGAGGACAGGGTTTCTTCCAAATTGCAAGTGAAACCCAAAATTTTCTGTTCAGATATTGAGATAAACATGGGGCGGGAGGAAAATTAACAAAAAGTCAATATGGCAGCTTCGATCCCAATGGCAACCACCATCTTGATTTTTTTAACCCCCTTTGCAAAAAAACACCTGTGTAACTTGTATAATTTGGTCCTCCTGCTTCAGACCCATGTTTGCCTCCCATTTCCTCCGTATTCCCTAGTCACACCCTTAGTCAATGCCATTGACTCAATAGGCTGCAAGCTGTCAGCCAATCAGGGATGACACTATCCCATCAACAACTAGATTTGATTTCATGAATGTATCATGTGAAAATGAAGGAAAGAGCTAAAATGATGACACAATGAATGTACTTTAATGATTATGAATGTACCTAATACGTACATGACATGATGAATGCACTTTATGGTTATGAATGTATCTTATGATTGTAATCACTGTTTGTTAATTATAGCCTTATGATTGTAATCAGAGTTTGTCAATTATAGCCTGTATGTAAGTATAGAGCAGTTATAGCAAAACTTTTAGAGATTGAGTGTCTGGATGAGTCGCGGCTAATTAGTCACAGCTCATGACATCATCACCTGGTGCCACTACTCCTTTTCGAGCATGTGCATGGCCCCTATGTGGGCTGCTATTCGATGCTCAGCTTTGGGGTAATGCTGGGGCGACTTGGCTCATGTGCCGACAAAGAGGGCTCTGTGTGCCCACTGCAGCACGCATGTCATAGGTTCACCACCACTGCTATAGAGCATGTACACCAGAGACAAATTCCTTGTATGTCCAAACACACTTGGTGAATTTTAAAAAAATCTAATTCTAAGAGGAGGGAAGTATTTTTCAGTTCACCGCAATTCTGATTTGCTCCAGTAGCTTTGTGATCATGTTTTGGCAAGCCCGAGTAACGTTTAGAGCTGCCAACCTCTGTTTCTAAACTGCCATCTCGTTGCAGGGGAAAACAGCAGCAATGCCGATGTCCATTCCACAACGACAACGGCAGGAAGTCTTCTACTGCTCACCTGGTTACCAGTCTGAGTACACCCTCTTCCATACTACCCGAATCATCAAGTATGTCTTTTTGGATGGAAGCCAGAATGTCATTCCATTGTCTCAGACCTCATCTGGCTTTGAGTCCCAACTCGGCTATCTGGAGTCTAGCAAGGGCTATTACTATCCACTTGTCATTCCGGACCACAGCCTGGCCAGCTCCTTTTGGCCACCAGACCTCGGGCGTCTTCCCATTTTCGTCACACTCTCCAAGGGCCAAGAGAAGCCAAGTGCTGGCTGGGGCCGCCCTCTTTTTTCCCGGAATCGTTTGCCTGTGTTCCGGCAGCTGTGTGGAGAAGGGATGGGGTTAGCATCCCAGAACCAGGAGAATAAAGTGGGTCTGAAACCAAGCCAAGATGAATTGGAAAAAACTGAGGATGCTAAGGCACAGGAACCTGGAGGAAATATAGACAGAGAGGAGAAGGAAGAAGAAAAGGAAGAGAAAGAGGAGGAGGAAGAGGAAGAAGAAGAAGAGGAGGAGGAGGAGGAGGAAGAAGAAGAAGAGGAGGAAGAAGAAGAGGAAGAAGAAGAGGAACAAGAGGAGGAGGAGGATAGAAGCTGCATGCCCGAAAACAACTGCCCAGGAAAGGGGAGCTAAGCTCTAAGGGGCTTTTTTTTCCAAATTCACAATAAAATCCGTGGTGCCAAATTGCTTTCCCCTCATCTATAATTTTAGAATCTGTGCATCCCAGTAGAATGTTGCTTTGTGCATTAGAGGAAAGTTGGTAAGCAGTTTCAGGCACTTCCTCAGTTCCTTCCAAGAGTCTGATTCTCTAAGATTGACATTTCTAAAACTAGTTATCAAATTATCATTCACCTTTATTCACACATGATGCTTATATAGACTGATTATATAGAACAGTGGTGGCTAACCTTTTAGAGGCCGAGTGCCCAGACAAATCACGGGAAATGAGTCGCAGTTCATGATGTCATCCCCTGGCGCTGCTATTCTCGTTCTGAGCATGCGCGTGGCCCCGTGATGTCATCGCCTGGTGCCACTACTCCTTTCTGAGCATGCTCAGCTCTGGAGCGATGTCGGGATGACTTGTCTCACGTGCCAGCAGAGAGGGCTCTGTATGCCTACTGTGGCACGTGTGCCATAGTTTTGCCAACACTGATGCAGAAGAACAGGACTATCAGTAGATACTTTCACCCATTCGTGGCAGGTAGTGAGAAGAATTGGATTGCTTAAGTGAGAAAAATGGAACTATGCATGGGCTCTCACACGTGGAAAATGAGCAATGAGAAAAGATGCGACAATTAGAATAATGAGATGACATTAGAATAATTTGATTAGAATAATCAAAGACACAAAGACATACATTAAACCTTGGACCAGACTGGCAGCTACTTATTTAAAACTCTGCAAGAGAATGAGAGGACAGGATCCGAATGTAAAATTTCAAACAATGAGAGAGAATAGCATTCCAATGGCTAAATGCAAATCCATAAATTGGAGTCAAAGCCCAGCAATTAATTCCCACATCAAGAGAGGCCATGGGGCTAACTTACTCGAGCGGAATTGACCTGTTTCAAAAGAGGTCAGAGATAAAGGGAAGAAGTAGAGGTGCAAAAAGAAAATGGGAGATGCGAATGTTCTCTGCTGCAATGCTGGTGGTCAGGAAGTGGTCAGGGACCACTGCTTAAGTTGCAGAAGGAATCAGTCACTCTGGGCTGATGATCTGTGGAGTTGACACATTGGATCCTGTTTATTGGCTCCATAATGGATATTATACTTTGTACAATTATATATTGACAAGACCTAGTTTGATAAAATGGTTAAGGATGCTGGAGGAGGAGCAGGGAAATCTAAATCAGGTATGACTTTGGGATGACTTTGGGCCAATCTCTCTTTCTCGGGCTTCAGAATAAGGTACTGGCAAACCACTTCTGAGAGGTTGCCAAAAAAAACCAAAAAAACCTGAACAGACTTGTCCCTGAAGGCACCAAGAGTCAAGACACTTGAAGGACCATAGCAGAAGAGTGAGGTTCTGGGAATCTCTTCTTAAAACTGAGAAGAAATGGGTGCTACCTCATTCAGGGTCCAGTAACCAGACAGGTGGTGGGTTTTCCACAATGAATCTACTCAAGTCCAGAAATAAATTATCTAGAATGCTTTAATATGGGTTCCTGTACTAAACAGAGGGTTAGACTTGAAGGCTTAAAAGGTTCCTTCCAACTGCATACATCAATAATTGTCTTGCTTAAATAACTTGGCTTGTGGTAACTGTTTATATGGTGGTCGCTTTGCAAAAAGAAGAAAATCCTGTGGACATGAATTGGTTTATCATAACTAGTAGGGAGATGCTTGAAAACAAAGAGGGGTTTTTTTTTTGTGCCACCCATCTTCATTTGCTGCATTTCTTAATCTCAAAGGGAAAGGAGGTATGAAGTATAAAACTGTAAAGAAGTAGAGAGGAATACTCCTTATCTATCAGTTAGATGCTCGGTTCAGTAATTTATTTGTCTGTCTGTCTGTCTGTCTGTCTGTCTGTCTGTCTGTCTGTCTGTTTATATATTTATTTATGTATTTATGTATTTATGTATTTATTCATGTATGTATGTATGTATGTATGTATGTATGTATGTATGTATGTATGTATTTGTTTGTTTATTTGTTTAATTGGATTTATATACCGCCCTCCTCCCGAAGGACTCAGGGCGGTGAACAGCTCTTAAAATACATAAAATACAAAAAAATAAAACCAGGATAAATATATTATGTAAAAGGCCGATAATAACTTAAGAAACTTTGCAATTTAAAAATCTAAACCCCCCAAAATATAATTAGTAAACACCCAATCCCAAATGAGGGGGGGAAATGGGAAACTAGGACAGCCTGGCCTGAACAAATAAATAGGTTTTGAGGGCACGGCGAAATGCACGGAGGTCAGGAATCGTGAGTATCTCGGGGGGAGTTTGTTCCACATGGTAGGAGCAGCCACAGAGAAGGCTCTCCCTCTGGGTGTCACCAGCCGACATTGTTTGGCCGACGGCACCCGGATGAGGCCCTCTCTGTGGGAGCTATGAAAATTCTGGCATGTATGATGGTGAGGGCAGAAGTGTGTGTGCACGGTGGGGAGATCTACAGCGAATCCATACCAACTTCTGGGCATGTGGGCAACCATGAAAGTGGTTGGAAAAATTAAGTAGTTCTCACTAAAAAAAAAAGTTCACCAAAAAACTTTGGAAGGTTGGATCAGCCTCTTATTCATCATGATATTGTCAGAAAAAGGAAAGTATGACAAACCCTGCAATTGCTTTGCATTTTTCTTGTCCCATTCAACCTGACCTCCCCATGACATTTATCCAATAATGACACTCTTCTCCTTCCTTTTGTTCCCAAGACCCTGGACGCTTCTTGCAGTACTTAGAGCCTGTGCTTACTTGCTCTAAATATTCTGATTATTGTTGCAGTTGTTTTATTCAATGGGCCCTCTGGATGCAGAGCAAATTTTGCAAACAACATAAATCATAATACCAAACAAACTACACACATAAGGAAACTGAGGAATATGCCAACCCAGGGTAAAACCACCAGAATAATAGTAAACCACTCAGGTTCCGCCATCTTCTGGACCTTGGTGACAGAGTAAACAAGCAAGAACAACACCTATCTTTGCTTAACACTTTTCTGAATGATGAACCTTTTCCCAAACCTTCCATTTATTCTCACACATAATTTACTTCCAAAATACATTATTCTTGTTGCATTCAGCAAACAACCTTGAACTCCAAATATATTGGTCTCTTTAGACTCATTTGCAATCACTGTTTGCAATCAACTATTGTTCCAAGAACGTTTTCACAACTACCATTACCAAGTTATGTTTCTCCATTCTGTATTAGAATGCTTCCTTTATGATGAGCTTTCCATTTGCAACTTTGGTCGTTTTCATTGTGTTACTTTCAGTTCCTTTTTCTGACCTATCGTGATTGTTTTCAATTTCCTTTTGGTCTTCTGGAGTGTTTGCTAGCCCATCCAATTTTGTGCCATTTGCATATTTGATAAGCATTTCTTCTATCTCATCCAAGAAATGAGAATACTGAAAAATATTGTTCTGAATCATTAGGTATCTCTGTTGATACCTTATTCCACTTTGATAAGAAATTATTGATGGCTTGCTTTGAGTATAGTTTTTAAATTAACTGTGAACCTATTCACATGCTATTCATGATATATTTAACAAGTTTGCTAATCAGAATGTCATGGGGTACTCTGTCAAGTGCTTTGTTGAAATTAAGATATGTCTACAGCAGTCTGAAAATTCATTAAGAAAATTGCTAGATAAAAAAAAGAGATAAGGTTAGCCTGACAAGACATGCTCTTGACATATTCACGCTGATGTCTAGTAATTATTACAAGCACTGGAAGAGAACTAGATCGGATATGACTGTTCAACTTGTAGTGAAAAGAGCATTCCACTTTGCAATATGAAAAATATATCATGGCTTTTGATAGAAGCAATATAAATGTCTAACCTAACTCTCAGTCCCGAGACCCTGAAGGAAGGGACAGTCAGCAGAAACTCAGAGGAACTTCAATATTTATGGTACGTGTTGATACCATTAGGATACTAAAGGTGTGAAAATTTACAGTGTCAATCAAATAGCTTATCAAAGTATTCCAGGGGAAGTGGCACTGGGTGGTTACATAATCCCTTTATCTTTCTGTTGTCTATCTGTTTCAATGTTATTGCCAAGGTACATAATGTCAAGAGTGGGTTTGCTTGGGGCTCTTTCCTGTAGTCTGCTGGCAGGGAGCCCAGTGGTTCCCTGTAAGTTATTTCCAATAAAGTAAACGGTTATTTCCATCTCCAAAATGCTTTGGTTTTGCTTTAATGAGTGTTTTCCTCACAATAAAACCAACTGAAGTCAAGCCCATGATAGACAGTTGACTAGGTAGGATAAATACGTTATTTATTTAACGTATGGCGTATCATACACTGATTAGCAATATAAATCAACATTTCAACTAGATTAATAGAATATAAATGTTGAAAAGATCTATGTGCAAATATATGTCAACAGAAGTCTCCTTCGCTTGCTTTGCATCTTTCCTGAGCAGTCATAAATGCGGGGAGGGTAGAATTTGAGCTGGAGGGCTCAAATTTGTAACGTTACTTGGTCTGTAGGGTTAGAGTATTTGGGAGGGAACAATGGACTTCTCTTGGAATGCAGGCTGGTGCCTGGAATGGAGACCTGTTATCATCAGTGCTCAATGACAGTGGCTGGAGGTTTTGTTTTTCCTTAACTGTTCTATCTTGGTTCCCAAAACAACGGAAACTTTCCTGATTGGCCACAGGTGGGCCAGAGAGTGGGGGACATGCTTTCAACTTGTATCTTTTCACCGGGTTTTCCCAGAGCTTGCTTTGCTTCTCTGTAATCCACCGTAATCAGTAAAAGTACCTTCTTTAACTAAAATGGAGTAAGGGTCCTTCTTTCCTGAGAGAATTGACAATCTAAGCCATCTAACCAAGGTGTCCTCAACCCCCGGTCTGTAGACTGGCTCCAGTCCATGGCATGCCAGAAACCAGGTCATGCAAACAAGTGAAGCCCTATCCATGGGATGCAGACAGCATGCAATACCACGCCCCCTCCGGTCCACAAAAAAACCCTTTCTCCACGGAACCAGTCCCTGGTGCCCAAAAGATCGGGGATCACTGATTTAACCATTGAAGCTCAGCATTGTTTATATTTTAAAAAATCAGATACTGGACCGGTATATGCCTTCAGCTTACAGCTGGTCACAATGTGATCTACATGTTGATGTGGGACGCCGTAGTCACACTGAAGGGAAGATACAATGCCCCATTTATACAGAGGGTACGAATCCTAGTCAAGATTATCCATTGCTGATGTGGTAGTTCAAAGCTTGTCACCTTTTTTGCGGGGTCGTTTATATGTCTATAACTGAATGTTCAGCGACCCATTTGGCTTTCCATTGGGAATTGAAGTTAAAATAGATGGGCAGATGTTGTGCAAGTGCCAGTGGGGACTTCCTGGATTTGAGTCTTCCTGCTGATAAATGAGGAAGGTCGGCAAGCACCGGTAGGAGTGAGTTGTTCAAAGGTGTTTCTTCCCAAGCTCTACACAAGGGTTAGACTCAAAAGAGGGGAAAATATGACTGGAAAAAAATAATCTACTGATGCTCTTCTTATTGAAAATTGCCCTGGGGGAGCATATTACTCTGGTTTCTCTTCAGATTGTATAAATCTTTTACTAGAGAATTCTGTGGAGAGGAACATTTATGATATTGTACTAGATTTTTTTTTGAGGTTGTGGTCCCCGCCCTCTGGATTATTCTCCCATCGGAAGTGAGATCTACCTCTACTCTCCTGGCCTTTTGGAACAGCCTAAAAACTCTGCTGCTTGGCCTGAGGCGGCCGATAAGAGTCTGTTACATGGATGGTGGCTGATGGGATAGAGAGGATTCTAATTCCCAGACTACCCATCATCTTGGTTTTTGATTCTTAATATTTCTATGCAATTTTTCTTATTTTAATTGTTTTTACCACTTTTTATTATAAACCACACAGGCTCGCTGTATCAATATGATGGGCAGCATAGAAATTTAATAAATAAATGATAAATATTAAATATGTCAGCTTAACCAGATCAAGTTAGAACCTACCAGATGTATCTGCATCATAAATGAAGCTTGGCTAGGATTAGATTCCTTTCGCAGATTAGTGGACTATCCAGTTATTTGATTTGCTCATAGCTTCCTAAATCATGGGGGTTAATCCAGCAACCAAATGAAGTGGTGCTAGATTACCTTTAATGGGATGAACTATTAAGATATAAGTTAGTAGGAAAGCAATTGCTTTGGATAATCAAAACCAATCTAATGTAGTAGTTAAGGTGCTGGCCTAGAAAGCAGGAGATGGTGAGTTCTAATCCTGCCTTAGGCCTGAATCAGCATCAGCATCAGCATCAGAATCAGAATCAGAATCTATTTTGCCAGATATTTATTTACGTCTGGACACACAAGGAATTTGTCTCCAGTGTACATGCTCAATACCTACATACATGCAATAAACAAATTGTGATTATAATCAAAGATACATTCATAATCATTTGTACGTTGTTGTGGGGGAAATAGCAAGAGGAAGGAGTATTAGGTATATTCGCTGCCCTGAATTACTCATAAGCAATAAAGCCAGGATAAATATCTAATAAATAAATAAGAGAGCTGTAAAATCCCTGGTCTGAAATTCTAAAGAACAACTAAATCACTATTTATTTCTTTACTTCTTTCTCATAATTCTTTCTCAGCCATTCCATTGAAATGATATTCCCCAGGAGATGCCTTTTCACACACAAACCAATCCTTGAACCGACAAGTCATCACTTACCACTCCCATATCTTTCTCTCTTTTCTTTAAAACCCTTTCTTCCATATTAATTGCTGTTCCTCCCAGTAACCCTTAAATCCTGGTGCAGAAAATCATTTCTTTTCAAAACAATCCTTGTTGCTTTGATTATTTAGCTTCGGAGATACCTGGAAACATTGTTGAAATAAGGTATTAAAGAGCTCAGATTGGATATAGCTGAGAATTTCACCAGAGGTAACATTATTTCTGGATTAAAGTCTTTGCAAACTATTTACTTGGTTTTTAAAGGAGAAGAGATTGTTTTTTTAAAAAAAATAATAACTATCACAAATCAGAAAGAAAGTTGCCTTTGATCCTGACAGATTTAGAAAATTGGTGGTTGTATGAAATTGGCACAGATTTTGCAGGTAATTTCAATTTAAAATCTAGTGTCTTTTCAAGCCTCTTATCTGTGCTTGATGGTATTTTCAGATTATTAAATGTGAACTGAATATATTTTATGTACATTTCATATAATGCTTAGAGATAGGGTTGGATGAAACAATCTTATATCACATCAATTTTGTGAATTTCCAATGTAAGTCTGTTCTATTCAGGTTGTGCCTAATGTAAGTCTATGCTGTAATATGCATTTATTTCATATACAGTTTTTGTTAATGGGAAAATGTTTCTTTCCCCAGTTTGGATTAGTTTATTAAGTTTATGCTAGCAGGCACATTTAGGGTAATGACTTTACTGCAATCTTTTAGCAAGATTTGTGCTTAGAGCTACATTGCAATATTCAAATACATACACTCTGTCAGAAAGCTAGCTATTTTCTAGTCCTCCTGTTGAATTGGAAATATGAGTTGGATCAGCTTGCGTAAAGATGGTGGACCGGAACCCCCCATCTTACCAACCTTAGCAATTTTTGCAAATTTCCTTTTGGTTTTGCTTTTCCAGTTTTGATCCATGGAAGTCGTAAGTGACTTCCAATCAAAGGAAACTATTTTTTCCTCACACAATCCTGTTTTCATCTACTTAGAAACCTCTTTCGTGCATTGTCATCCTCATCTAGGTCAGTGCTTTTCAACCTTTTCACAGATCGTATCACTTTTAGGACATGACAATATTCGAATATCAGCAGTACCAGACCCCCCCCCTCAAAAAAAATTCTGCAGGGCTTCTGACACTCTGGGACTCAGAATTGGCACGCTTTTGGCTCCAGCTGATGGGCGCTTTTCTCAGCTGCCTTTTTTTTCTCTCCCTCTCCCCTCAAAACCATCTCCTTTTCTATGCTCTCCTCTTCCCACCCCCTTCTTTTCTCTTCTCTCTCACCCCAATGAAGTTGCTGCTCCTGGGGCTGGCAAAGACAGTGAGGCACACGCCTGGAACAAAGTCTGCTGTGCTGCAGACACTCTGAGTGCTTCTGGCAATGCCGATCAGCTGTAGCCAAAAGCACACAAATTCAGAGCCCCAGCGTGTCAGAAGTCCTGCAGACTTTGCTCCAGGAGTGTGCCTCACTGCCTTTGCCAGCCCCAGGAGCAGCAACTTCGACGCGTACCACTTTCCAGGTACCAGCGTACCACCAGTGGTACGCATAACTCGGGTTGAAAAGCCCTGGTCTAGGGTATTTCTTTTTCCTTTTACGACTTTGTAATCCCTTTTATCAGGGTGGGGTTGGGACGACCAAATGGAGCTGAGCGTTTACTGGCCGAATGCCCTTCCTGATGCCTACATAAAGTTCACAGCAGATATTTTCTCTTTGCACTCTGATAGAGAAGCATCTGTCATTGCCAAGGATGAAACTCTCAACCTTCCAAGTGGGAGGTGTGTATCTCCATCTCTAGGCCACCGCACCGTTCATATTCTCACCTAGGGTATAATTAAGTTTATTCATCCTTTGCTCCTGACTACCAATGCATTTGCTTCCATGCTGTTTTCCAAAACAACAAGTGCTTCCTCTCTTGCAATAAATGAAAATGCAGAGTCACCAGCAGCCTCTCCAGCTATAAAATGCCACTTCCCTCCTCTGTCACCTTCCACCTGGAATTGCCAGGTCTCGTCTCTGATAAATACACCAAGTGGCAACAAATCAGGGATCCATCACATTAAATCAAGTACTATGAAGCACTTGTTCTCTCCAGAAATTCCAAGGCTGACAATTTATTTCAGCTAATTTGATACCTCGAGGAAAGGATGCACCACATACTTGTAATGCCAGCTATTTCTATTAGGAGTATCGTTGCCAGTTATAAAGTACCTGCAATTTCCAAAACATTGCATGCCATCTGAAGGATGCGAAGCTCTGACTGCAAATTCACAAGCTAACCAATTGAATAAACAAAGAAAGGAGAGAAAATAAGCCCTGGAGAAGCAAGTTCTTTTTTTTTATTTAAAAGTTTTATAAACACATACATAGTAAGAAAAATAAAACAGATACAAACATTGAGCACTTTTTTT
>JANHFO010005998.1:53019-68637 GCA_032468095.1 Pareas carinatus | reverse complement strand
TTATCTTGATGTTATAATTTGTATGTTTGTTTTAAAACTTTTCAATAAAAAAAGAAAAAGGGGTCAAAACATACCTTTTAGTGGGATATAACATGTTTTTTTCCTCACATACTAAATCAGTCTTTGGCATTAGTACAGCACTAATTCATTGTGGAAAGGCCAATTCCCAGATAGATGGATCTGTTTAGGAATTTGTAAATAAGAACTAATACCTTAAACTGAGTTCAGTAATCAACAGGTAACCAGAGTACAGAAGCTGCAACAGTGACATTGTGTGATTCTAGTGCCTCATTCTTGTTAATAGCCTGACTGCACCATTTCACTACATCAGAAAAACAATATAGAACAGTGTTTTTCAACCTTGACAACTTTAAAATATGTGTACTTCAACTCCCAGAATTTCCCAGCCAGCTTGCTGGCTAGTAGGTTCTGGGAGTTAAAGTCCACATAAGTTGCCAAGGTTGATAAACATTGATATAGATGAATATTAAATACATATATCTGGACAAGTGCCAATGTAAAATATTTATATATTTTTTAAAGAAACACAATACTAGATCAAGCTCTGGAACTCACACAGTGCTGAAGACAAACTTTATTGTTTAAATCCAGAAAGCAGCCTTGCTTTTTCATTTTATCTCTCGTGGGAAATTTTTCCTTAGTCAATCCACAAAAAAATGTCTGCAAAACAAAAAATTTAAAAAATGAGAAGCTGAGGGAAATTGAAAAGAAATATATATACATTTTCGTCAGAGAGTAATAACAGTGCCAAACATTAGCCATCCTGCTTTCAAGGGATAATATGCAGATCAGTAAATTACTCAGAAGAGGGCTGTTTAACATCTCAAGGCAAATTTGTAATCTCTGTGTACCAGTAATAAAGCTGTAAATTTAATTCATTAGCTAAAATTGCTGCATTCCTAAAGCTAATGATACATCCAGGGTACTGTCATGTTGCTGAAAGAACAGAAATGATATGATTTGTGCTTCCACCCATTGTTTTGATAGCCTGAAATTATCAGAATGAAGGATGGTAATAATCTAGTAATTAACAGTCATTTCTTTTATCACTACAGAAATGGCACAACACAAACTACAAATGACCTATAATTTGTGTTGCGCAAGTCCCGCACCTGTTCATACTGTGGTTGTAATTACCCTTGCAGTCACCCAAAATCTTGTTTATTATTTCCTTATGGAACTGATGAGGGTAGAAAACATTTGAAAAGACCATAACTTTTCTTTGTTATTCTATTAAACTAAAGGTCAAAACTACAGGACAGGTAACCAGTGATAAGTGCATCCAAACAGTAATTAACATTACCAGCTCTTTGGTAAAAGCAGAAGTGTATGCAAAATAAAAAATAGGTTAAAAATATTAGCATTAATGTTGCCCTTGTGTTCTCATTCTTCTGCCACGCACTTGCAGCATAGAGGAGAAAATGTAGAACAATGTAAACAGGAATTCATTGTTTCCTTGAATGTGTGGCATTATCAGAATTACCCAAATCCTTTAGCAAAGGTCACTGGTAATGTAGGTTGCATTGTTTAAAAAAAATATGCTGCTGTGTGATCTCTCCTCAAGAGAACTTGAGGATGGGATCAAAACCCTTACACTGGTACACTAATCTAAAATACCTTTATTCATCCATTCATATTATGGCACTGCACCCATAGAAAGTTAGTTTTAATATAAGTCTGGTGATCACTCTGCCATGACTGCAGGAAACAAGTGAAACATTGGATGACACAAACAGAAATAAAAAGGCAGCACAGAAACGAGCAACTTACACAAATGCAAAGTCATGAAGACTCACAGATGAAGAGATACTTATATTCTCTGAATCAGCACCAGTATCTTGACGTGGGATTCCAAATACACATATCTCTCAACTCTAAAACCAAAACAAGGGTCTTACTAAGGCATTTTACACAGCAGCAACAGGTGACTCACTGGAGAAAGTAAAGTGGTGAAAACATACCCCAGCAATGCCAAAAATACAGCTGCCCACACCAAGTTTATAGAGTGTTGCACCACCTATTAAGATTTTTTTTAATCCTTTGGATATTGTTGCCCAATACCAGTTTGGCAAAGACTAGGTTTAGTATACTCTAATCCAGACAAAGGCATCTTATCTGAATATGGTAAATATAGATGCAAAGCATTATATATTATTATACTAGGTTTTCATTATACTAATGACACCGAAGGAGAATGTAGTTGCTGTGTAAATGTACATATACATGGGTTGTTTTACATCAGCTTTAACCACAGCTGCCAAGCATCCCCACAACAGATGATCACAATATGGAAATTAGAAAGCAAGCACCAAATCTACTAACTCAAAATCAAACCAGCTGCAGATTTCCTATTTACAGTGACAGCTTGTGTTTCAATAGCTTTGATCAATGCTTGTGTGCATGAGTTTTACATTATTAATGCTACAAAGCAGAAACCCGGTTGTTAGATAGCACAAATCTGGCTTAAAATAGATGTTTGCATCAATCACACAGTACAGTTTGATATGGATATTTCAGAAAGTTATAATAGTTAATATTGGAATGAGACATCCTGGTCATTAAAGACTAGCATTTTTAGCCATAGCATCATTAGGTCTAAGATTATTTAAAGCGTAAGTCTAAGACTTTTTTTTTTACAATCTGGAAAATATGGGTGTTTTCTAAAGTTAATAATATATCATACTTTAAATTCATATCTCTACCTGAAATTAGACTTTCGGGGAGAAGAGGGGAGCAACCACTAAATAAAATCTATTATGGTCAGTTGATAAATATTTGTTGCAATAGTTCAGACCTTAAAGTAGTGGCAGAATTTTATTGTCGAAGACCAAAATACTACCTACTTTTTATTATCAGAACTATCTAACAATTGGCTTTATGGAGTTAGATTTCAGAATTTTCAGTAGCCATTTCAAGTCCTCGGGCTGTTAGATAGGGTGAGGCTGGGGTTGAAGTCACTCAAAATTTATTGTTCTGTTTTTTCAAGTCCTGCCATGGCTGGCTCTGTTTTTGATAAATATTTTCATTCAAAGATTTATTAATAGGGTTTTAATCATCTTTTGTTGTGTTGAATGCTGTTCAGGATTCTTTAGGACTGGGACAAATTATAAGTATTATAAATAAATTTTATCCACTTACTCATTTCAGAGATGGGCAGTCATCTACATTTAATAAAGAAAGAAAGCATGCAGGGTTAATGCTATGGTGAAAATACAGAGTACCTCCACAATTAATCTGTTTCCAGTCCCCAGTGGTTCAAAAATAATTTGAAAGTTTTCTGTTGTTCTGTTATTCTGTTTTTCTGTTATTTATTTATGCTGACCTCTAAAAACATGGAGAGCAAAGAGCAAATTACATTAGATGTCAGACTCAGACTCACTTGATACCTTTTCGAAAGTATTAAGATTTTGTAGCTGAATGTTGTCTGTTATTGATGAGTTGGAACCTATTGTATAATTACATAATTATAGTTAATAATTTTAATTAAATTATAGATTTTTAATTATGTTTCCTGTGTTGATTTTCATGAATGATTTAATATTTAAGTGTCTTATTGTTTGCATTCATTATAGCCATGTTATTGTTAATATTGATTCTGTCCTGTGGAAGTTTTAAATTTGTTTGTAAGCTACCATAACATGTCATTTCATAACATGTTATTTCATAACATGAAATAAATAAGCCTGCATATATTATTTTTCCAATCCAACATGCCAAACTAAATTGCCTATACATATTTACATGTGTAGCATCCATGTTTCTCCTACTTATGTGCATCTGATTATATTTTTTTTAAAAAAAGAAGCATTTGGTGCTATTTTCAGTCTGACTAAATAATTATATAACACTTAGCAATAGCAATAGCACTTAGACTTATATACTGCTTCATAGTGCTTTGCAGCCCTCTATAAGCAGTTTACAGTCAGCATATTGCCCACAATAATTTGGGTCCTCATTTTGCTGACCTTGGAAGGCTGAGATAGTTAACCTTGAGCTGGTCAGGATTGAACTGCTGGCAGTCAGCAGAATTAGCCTGCAATATTGCATTCTAATCACTGCACCACCATGATTCTCATATTGTGCTTATTTTTACTGTTCTTATTTAGTTGGGGGTGGGGGGTTGAAGCCAAACTAATTTTTTTCTATCAAAGGAGACAATTAAAACAATTATTTTGAACCACAAAGAGAGATGTTATCCTTATAATAGTTATAAGATACCTGTGGTTTGTGTGTGGAAGATGGACAGTAACACAGGAACTGTCTCGTGCTTCACTATCAAATCTCTTCAGTTGGGTGCATCCTCACTTCCCATGTTCGCATTCAAATTCAAAGAAGGTTATCGTGAGAGAATTCTTTCCATTGAGCTGTTCCAAATTGGAATGTCTGGAAACTCAGAGGGACTTCAGAATGAAAATAGAAAATAAATTTGCAACCCAAACCTTCTGTCTCCCCAAAACAATAATGTTGTGGTTGCTTCTTGATTGCATGGGTGTCATGCAATTTTCTTGGCAATAAAGTAAAAGTGGTTTGCCATTCTTCCAACAGGATATTCTGCTTTTTGTTATTTTTTAATTCCCCTGATTAGCTTTGCTGACCTTCTATCCAACCACCAACTGGGTCTGATTCTGTTTAGTGGCCAAGGTCATTGAGGTATTGGCAACTGCTTAGGCTACAAGTATAAAGTAGACTCAAAATACCACAAAAGACATTTGAAAGAGATTAAATTAGTGGAAGAAAAAGGTCTTTTGCAGTCAGAGACAGAAAACTTTTGAAAAACCAAGGGAAAGATTTTAGTATAATAAAGTACAGTGTGCCATGTATGTATATTCTCTTTCAGGTCTTGACTGAACTCTAAATATATGAGTTTGGCACTCTATTAAAATAATTTTAAAGTATTTAAAAGCAGGGCTAATGTTTCTGATGAGATCTAATCTTTTGCTGCACAGAAAGTTGATTTAAATTTGGGGGAAATGCTGGGTTTTGCCAGTGTGTGCTATATTGCTAGTTTTATCACATTACACATTTCCATGTGCTTCTGTTGACAAAGTCTTTTCTTTAAATGTTACATTTTACAGTTGTAGTTATTGCTTTAGTGGGGACAGTGTCCTTTTGTCCATTTCAATGACTACTTCCAAGTGAGGTTGACCATAAGTAGTTACAACTAATCCCTTTGCAGCAGTGGTTGGGAATAGTGTCCAATTGTTATCATTTGTTCCTTACTGCTTCATATTCCTTTCCTGCAACTACTAACATAACTGATGGTCAATGATATTGGACCAGAGTATTGGGTAAAGCAGGAGAGGGCACCAATGTTCTAAAGAGTTGCAAACAACTCATCTAATGTATCAGCTCTCTCCAACTTTCTTTCATCCTGTGACCTGTTCTCCATACCTGGATCTGAGGGTCAGGTTATATTTCAACATAGGTTTAAAACATTTTTAAAGGAGGACTAGACCTGTGTTTCGAAATAACCTGAGTGAAAGTTTACAGGTGTTGTGACCTTTCACTTGGGCAAACTGTAAGGTGATTCATCCCTCATTTCATGCATATACCTGTCTGACTGTGCTCCATCACATATTATGGAGAATGACTGGTAGCAGCACCTGAAAATTACAATTGGTAGAAGGAGAATTACAGTCAGAGGAATCCACCAGTCATTTACCTTTGTTTCACATTCAAAGTAGAACTCCCCTGACTTATTCCCAAAAGATATATTGTTTTATGACCAGGACTGAGCAATTTTCACTGGCATACTTTTCCGCCAGTTCATGGAGTAGAGGATAGCATGAGGGTAGCCCACTGGTTATGTGTGATTATCCATTCAGAACAAAAGGCCGGAATTCATTTGGCATAAGTAATCAAGTCATTTCACTTGTGACAGGACTCGGGAGAAACCATTTTAATATGGGAGAACATTCTGAGAATCATAAATTCAAAATAGTGCCAACAGTGTCAGAACAGATTTTTTTTTTGTTCTGGCACTTTTCCTTATATGTTGAGTTTCAATTCTCATACTTTCCAGCCATTAAAGCTAAGCTGACTGAGGATTCTGAGAACTGAAGTCCAATTGAAAATATGACTAAGAAAGGGAATACAAATCCCCAATCAGCCATGAAGTCCTCTGGTGAATGTGGCACTTCTAGAATGCTGTAAAGAGGTCAGAATAATGATGGTAGGATGAAGAAAGCCTTTGTATGCTCCACTGGGCTCTTAGGAGGAAGGCAAGAGCCAATTGAAGTTAATACAGACTGAGTGAAAATAAATCTTGACCCACAAAATCTTTAGATGTAAAAAGCCACAATACACACTGTCAGAGAAGCTCTTCAATTCCATCTAGCTTTGCCATCATTAAGTTCCACCCCACCGGAGTTCTGTGATTTTGACAGCTAAAGAAAAGTGAGCAAGGGATGTTTATTGTGCTTGTGTGTCAGAAAATGCCTTCCATTGTGAACTCCTGTCAAAAAGGAAAGGAGAAAAAGGTTGTTAACTATTGGTTTTCAGCCAGGGATTTCTTGAGGAATTAACATAGAAAGGTCTGCATGGGCATTTGATTTGACATAAGGCTTTGTTTAACCCACTTTCTTTAATAAAGAAATGAAATCAAAATTAATGACAATAATTCCTAATGTTTTCTATTTGCAGTTTGATCCCATTGGCATCCCACCACTAATTTGAGCAGCCATTGAGCTGTTTTATTTTATTTTATTTTATTTATTCATTTTGCCAAAGAGTAACTTAATGCCTAGATGTTTCCAAGAACAGGAATGGAATAACCCATTTAAATCTCTTTTTTCCCTTTTGAACAGAGCTGTGAGCTTGACTGTTCAGATATATAAAGGACTACATTGGACATAATTCATTCTCATTTACATGAGGAATAGCTCTGAAGAAGCCAATAGAATTACAGCAGAGAGGAAAAAAGACGAACTTGTGCTAATTGTAATTCCTGATGACCCATTTCATACAGATAAGGCCTGCAGATAATTCCTTTTCTTTTGTACATGAAAATGAAATAATATAATAATACGGAGGAAGCAATCACACCAAATATCTGCATTTCCTGCTAGTAAAACTGACAATTTATGGATTTTTTTCCTTTGAATCTGGCTTTAACATTGTGTTGTTTAATCATACAGATAATGAGAGGATATAAGAATTATTCAGAAGAAGGATAAACACACATCTGCTGATTGAATAGGAATAAATTTCTCTTGCCCATGGCTTACCTGAACTTTTCTCTGAATAAAAACAGTTTTGCTAAACGATTGTGGAAAGGGAGCAAGGGAGGGAGAGGTCCTACATCAGCTTAAAAATAATGTGAATTCAATATACAGAATTAAAATATGAATATTACTGCCTAATCAGTGTAAACTGTGATTCTTACAAAAAGAATTGCAAAATCCTACTGTGTTTATAGCTTACATCTTTATAATATTTTCATTAAAGTCCACACATAAGCGGTTCATAATTTTCATAACTGTCTCATATGTGGCACTTGCAGTATTTATCATTTTAGAAAAGAATGCTCCTGGATGACATTGGAATTTATTTTTGTTTCACCTGATCTGCATAATTCATTAGAAAATCAGTCTCAATGACTCTTCAGAGCTTTAATGATCATTTAACCAACTTTACCATAACAACAACAAAATGTTTAATACATGGTATTAAAAATGGCATCACTCTTCCCACTCAACATCCATTGCTGGAAATAATTTTTGCAAAGAATTATCTCATTCCAGATATCAGAATTATACTATTCCAGATTTCAAGGAGCATGCCCCCATTGAATATATATTAATTAACCCCTCCTCTTCCTGAATACTGAGATGAAAACCAAAAATGTAACATGAGCAAAAGTCCCTTGGAAAAAAGACTTTCTGTTACTTCTTCTTATCTACTATTAAAGCACATGAAAAACACACATGCATATGTATACATATATAAACATTAAAGGGACTTTAAATGTCTGAATAAAAAAACATTATCAGCACAAATCTAAGCACATCTCTGATCTCACAAGACATCCTTAGAACTAAGCTATAACATTGCTCTTCATGGACAATTAATCTAATCACTGTGATAGCAAACTATAGAATTCATTAAAAGAAAGAAAAGATCTCCGGTGAAAGAAAGTGCATAAGAAAAGTTAGAAATTGAAGTTTTGAAATTAAAGAAGGAAAGAAATCAAATTTTAGGACATTATTTGAAGGAACTAAAGATTAAGACTGTTAAAAGTGAAAGGTAGGAATTTAAAGTTGATTTATTTGATTGAGGTTGAACTAGATATGTTATCTCTGATAGTCTTAAATAGACTTTTGCTAACCAGGACTGAACACAAAGCTTTAAGGGTTTGCTTATATATAAGAGATGATATATGAGAAGAAAGACATCATTTGCTGTATTTTAAGAGAAGATGATAAATCACTAAAATTGTTTATACTTTTGATTAAGGGGAAAAATTATAAATTTTCTTTTTCTTTACTATTTTCTTATTTTTCTTTCTATTTTTTTTTTCTGCACTTCTTTTCTATTTTTAGTTTGCATTAGTTTTTACTCTTTTAATTATAATGTTTAATAAATTTATTAATTTAAAAAAGAATGAACTTTAAAACAATCAGGGCCTTGCCTTGGAGTTCTTTAGTATAAGAGGAGGCAGAGAACCATAGGCAGGCTTGTAAGAAACAATAAAGTAAGAATTTAAGGGTAGGAGTAAACATTAGGCTATGTTCTAGGCCTTGCTTAGAGTATCTGTAAAGCCCCTATCAGATTTTTTGTATGTTGAGGAATTTTTTTAATTTTTTAATTCAAGGCAGTCATTTTTATTTGTGTTTTTAATCCATGAATTCAAGATATAATAAGCACTGTCAATTTTATTTTCACTACTTTATTATATGTATTTAAATATATTTTTCTGAAAAAGACTCTTGGTTCTACCAGATTCTAAAAAGACACAAAAAGGCCACAAATACCTGATGTAAAAGTAGGGATAGGGATAGATTTACAGTAGCAGTAGGAATAGAGGTAGAGAGCAAGATCAGTTTTCCATTTTCTCTCTTTAATGCACACAAACATACAGATAAGTTTCTTTTCTTATGAAAAACCTTGTATTTTTCTACACCATTGTCATGGTAATCTGTAATTCGTTTAGAATTCTTGTGATATTATAATAGTTAGATGTTAGAGAATAATAATAAGACAAAAAATGCTGTTATGCTTCTTGAGCTGGAAAAGTCCGGTGGGAAAAGCTTCTTCATGAGGTATTTTCTTCATCCATGGAAAGACAAGTACATTGGAGACCACCAGAGAAGCCATTCTACAGTGAAAGACAGAGCACTCAAAATGAGATTAGTGTCAGACTCATGGGGCAAGTTTATTTCTTGTTGTTAATGATTTCATAACTTCTCTTTCACCAATATACTTTTAGTCAACATTCTGGATATATGGAATTTAGTATAGAATGAGCCATATTATGTTCAGATACCTGATGAATACATTTATGTTCAGATACTTGTTGGATACAATTATGTTTGGAATATTTCTTATACTTCAATGGCCAAATCTGCTTCTGCTTAATACTTTGGAATTATAATAATGTATTGACTCTTTATAGAGTTTAAGGTAAATTGTACATTTTCTCCTGTACATTTGATTAGAAACTTGAAAGAGAGATCATGTTCCTGTCTCACTGATGTGAGCTATTCATGAGCCTTAATTTTGATGAATGGCTTAAATATACTTTGGAAATTCCTTCACTTTTGTTTTTCATGTTAAGAGCATACTTGACAATGCATTTCTCAAAATATTGGTAAGAGACTAATTTCCCAACTGTCTTCTGAACTTGAATAAATTATCCAAATGACTTATGAACAGTCAGTGCAAACATCCACAGTTGTCATTGCATTTTGCTCATTTGCTGTTCTCTCTTGCATCTTGGCAAAATATGTCAATCTGGTTCTCTTTCAAAAGCACTTCAGAATTGCTTTCCAAGTTCTGAGCCAGTTCTTCATTATGCTGCTGTATGATATCTTTACAATTCAGAAATGTGAATTAATATTCTAATTTAAAAACCACAGATTTTAGCAAGGCTACAAATAACACAATAGATAAAACACGCTGCCTTTGATTGTGCTAATTATGTGCGAAACAGAATCCACTACTCAGATAAAATGTGACAGTCTTGCATCTCATTTTCACTATATTATTTCTTGCCCCGCTGTTCTTGCCAGCTATTACCAACCTTGTCCCCAAATCTCTAGGGTCAGACAGCAATCCTGGACTTTATACCACATGAACTCATTTGTTCATTTAGCTCAGTAAGACTTGAAACGTACCAGAAATTAAAAAAGGCTTTGGTGAAATAGAGGACTAAAGGACTAATCAGGTTCCTGTGAAGCTTTAAGTGTTTGGTTTGGGCAGAAGAATCAAATGAGCAGCTAAATTATGTTTAGAGCATTTTTTCTACTTCAACGACCAAATCTGCCACTGTTCATGTAACATATGCAGGTGGTAGAAACAACATTCTGCACATGAAGCCATACATATGTATAAACTTCTATTCATGCATATACATAGAATGGTTCTCTTTTTGTGCTAGCTTTTTGTGAGTATGTGTATATTGAGAGCAAAGTAGCAAAGAGTATCATTGAAATCTGGGGAAATCTATTTCTCAGATTTAAAAAGCCCCCTCTGCATGGCCACTTAAGCTAGTGTTCTTTTGATTTCTTCTTTGGGTAAGCATTACATTATTTCTCCACCCTGATCCCTAATGGGCGAAAAAGTCAAGACCTAATGCCCTGTTTTCATCAACCCTTTTTATTGTGAAAGTAATAATGCATTTTTCTGTTTTCTTTATATCTCAAAATCTTCTATGAATGTTCTACATAGCAAGTAATAGATTATAAAGACAGCTCCTCATGTGGAACAAATTCTTCAGAGATCTTGGTTACTATCATCGTTGCTAGATTTGCCTGATATTTTCAATAACTGCATTCTCAAAGTCCCCAGAGACACACGGCTGTGATGTTAAGAACACTGAGCAAATATTACAGTATCTTTTTCATGAATCTGTCTTTCCGTTCTATAATGTATGTTTTGTTTTGTTTTGATGAAATGATTTGACTATCTTTAGAAGACTGTTCTGATGAGTTTGCCTCCTTCAGCTGCCTTGGCAAAAACATCTTCCATGAAAAATAGGACTAAGAGATCTGAGTTGTTGCCACTTTATAGCAATGGAATTTTCACTGCCCAAATTTGGTAGTTCTAATTAGAACTGATGCCCTTATGAGTGCAAATACATAGGTACCCCATTTAAGGCTGAAAACCTTAAATAAATGTATTGTACATTTAAGCAGCCTGCATATTTGCTACTAAGCAAGGATAACAGCCCTAAACTAATCATCTTGCTCCAAGTTGTAAATTTAATTTAGTGTACCCTGTAATAATATCCATATATTAGGGAATAAATTCTACTGATCTGGGTAAACATGTTTAGGATCTGCTTCTTTGGATAGTAGTATATCTAAGTTGCTATAACTAAGTTATTATCTGAGACAATAACTATCCAGGTAGATGATGTGGCTAATTGTCCATAGCATTTCATCACTTCTCATAATGAATTCTACAATTTGATCAAAATACCTCTACATATTCAGCCTATTCTGAGCGACCCTAGATCTAGAACTTCTACCATTACATTTGCAGATAGATAATGTGCTCAAGGTTAAGGCAATGCCGATGACAATGATTAAAGTTCTGGTCTGGGGAGATGGAGCAAATGGAGAGACATCCGGATGAAAGTCTGATTGGGTTGCAGATCTATTTAGCACTGATCACTTTGAAAGTAAGACAATCAGAACTGGAAAGACGATCAGAACTGGAAAGACTATTAGAACCAGAATGTTTCTTGTGTACAAGTCTCTTCTGTGCAAGTGGGGGATTCAGTAGGCTTTCTGAGTCTAACCTAAGGCAAGTAATCATGGTATTAAATCTGACTTTGGGCAGGTAGTAAAAGAAGGGAGAATCTAATTTTGAGATCTTTTCTACATCTCTGGCTGAGGTCAGTCTAGAAGAAACCGCAGAAGATGGATGTCAAGCTCTGAGATTTCCCCTTCTAGACAAACCTTTGCTTCTTCCAGGGAACTGCATTGAGCCATGATCTGGACTTGCACAGGACTGGAACGATCACAAGGTGAACAGATATTGGTTGGAGTCTTCCACTGAAGAAGATTTACATTTAAAATCCTAAAGAGGAATCTTCACTCTTCAGGTAGGTTCCTTCTTTATAACTCAAAAGCACAACTTCCCTGGGTCCTTGTAGCAGTCCCTGCTGAGATATGCTTCACATTCTAGAAATCCCAGCTGGATTCATCTGATCAACTGAGCTCAGATCAGATAAGGGATGCTTAATTTTAAATCATATTCCATATATATGATATTGTTTGATACATGCTTTTGCAGGATTGACTTGCTTCATTTTCTTCTCTCTCTCTTTAAATAAATTATAGAAGGTCAGGAGACCAGCCAGACATGTCTATCATTACAAATATTCATTTTATTAATATTCTAAACATTTCTTTATTTAGTGTATGGCACGTGTGTAGTCAGAGATCATTGAAGTGTCTGGCTGCCTATGTGAAAGGAATTTTATTGGATGGTGTTATCTTTACCCGCGAGATGCCTGAATACCAATAAGCAATCTGGGGAGGCTTCTTCTTGTCACTACGCAGTTTACTCCCCGAAATCAAACCGCCAAGCTGCTGACCTCAGTAGTACACAGGCCCAGCATGTAAGGCACTACAGCCCCCTATTCTAAACATTATTTGTGTATAACAAAATCAGCTTATACCTATTTATTTATTTTTTATTTATATTTCAATTTATATTCCACCCTCCTCCCGAAGGACCCAGGGCGGTGTACAGCCATTTAAAACCACACAATATGAAATTTAAAACAATTTAAAATTAAACTAAACCTATTGGGCTGCAAATCCATTAAAAACTCTAAAATTTTAAGACCCCTGGTGACCCCCTAAAATCCTTAACTATCCCCCCTCCTGAAGGAACCAACCCAACTAAAAACCCTGCAGGTCAGGCCAGCCCAGCCTGGATAAAAAGATGGGTCTGAAGATGTAATGATTTTCAAAATGCTCTGCTATAATACTAATAGGTCTTGTTGTTGTTCAGTCACTAAGTCGTGACCAAATCTTTGCAGCCACATGGACCATAGCCCACGAGGTCTCTCTATCCCTCACAGCCTCCCGCAGTCTAACCAAACTCATACCTGTTGCATCAGTCACACCATCCAGCCATCTGATTCTTTGGCATCCATTTGTTTACCCAGACCGGGCTGGCCTAATTTTGCACCTTTCTCTTGCCCAAATGCTATTAATTTTAAATTACTATTCGGTTTTAAATTAGTTTTACATTTCTTTCCTAAATCAGCCATTGAAATTATTGTCTTTTTATACTTCTTTTAATATGTTGTTTACGTAATTGTTATATCTGTTTTTTATATGGCTGTACACCGCCCTGGGTCCCTTCGGGGAGAGGGGCGGTATAAAAATATAAATAAATAAATAAATAAATAAATCCCCTTCTCCTTTGGCCTCCCATCTTTTCCAGCATCATAGCCTTTTCTAATGAGTCTTCTATTCTTATTAGGCAGCCAAAATATCGGAGTTTCAGCTTCATCATTTGTACTTCTAATGAACAGTCAGAGTAGATTTCTTCCAGGACTGACTGATTTGATCACCTGGACTCCATGGACTCTCCAGAGTCTTCTCCAGCAACACAACACAAAAGCATTGATTCTTTGACATTGAACCTTCCTTGTAGCTCAACTCTCACAGCCATACATTGCAACTGGGAAAACCATGAATTTTACTATATGGATCTTTGTTGACAAAGTGATGTCTTTATTTTATGAAATGCAGTCTAGGTTTGCCATAGCATTCCTTCTGAGAAACAAGTGTCTTTTAATTTCCTGGCTACAGTCACCATCTGCAGTAATTTTGAAGCCCAAGAAAATGAAGTTATCACTGTTTCTATTTCTTCCCCTTCTATTTGCCAGGAAGGATGAGGCAGGATGCCATGATCTTCATTTTTTTTTAATGTTGAACTTCAATCCAACTTTTGCACTATCCTCTTTCACCCTCATCAAGAGACTCTTTAGTTCCTCTTCACTTTCTGCCATTAGGGTGGCATTATCTGCATATTTATTTATTTATTTTATTTTTTCGATTTATACACCGCCCTCCTTCCAAAGGAGGAGGTTGTTGTTATTTCTTCCAGCAATCTTAATCCCAGCTAGTGATTGTTTCAGCCCAGCATTTCGCATGATGTGCCCTGCATATAAATTTAAATAAGCAGGATGACAGTATGCAGCCTTGTTGTACTCTTTTCCCTATTCCAAACAAGTCAGTTGTTCCATATCCAGTTCTAACTGCTGTTTCTTGGCTTGCATACATGTTCTTCAGGAGTAGGGTAAGGTGGTCTGGAATTCCCATCCCTTGAGGACTTGCTATAGTCTGTTGCGATCCAAATAGTCAAAGGCTTTAGCATAATCAATGAAGCAGAAGAAGTAGACATTTTTCTGGAACTCCCTTGCTTTTTCCATAATCCAGGAAATGTTGGCAATTTGATCTCTAGTTCTTCTGACTCATCAAAACCCAGCTTGTACTTCTGGTAGTTCTACTAATAAGTCTAGTATATGAAAATACTTATTTTCCTCAGTTCACAAAAGCATCCAAAACCTAGACCTCTGAATTTCAGACACTGAAGAAATTATCTAGGAACTAAAAGTACCTATCAGGCTGAAGTCCAGAGATAAGACAACAAAATCAATTCTTCATCTGTTTATACCTAATTTACAGAATTTTGGTAAACAAAAGCTATAACTTTCTTATCTAGAGATATACTCTGGGAGATTCTAGGGTATAGATACCCTGAATCTCTGCTCCTCTCCTCTTCATCTCATGGATGTGCAGTCTCTTTATCTGGGTAACTTTATGGGAAAGCTCTATGTTACCAAAATTCTCTCCCACTGCTCTTGCAGGCACATACTCCATTACACTACCATACTTAATTCTCAGTCTGACAAACGAACTGTGTGTATGTGTGTGTGTGTGTGTGTGCGCGCGCGCGCGCGTGTGTGTGTAATAAAATAGCTAATGGCTCATCCATTTGTTCTTGAATATGTAATAATAATAATTTCAAACCTTTTTTTGGCCTTATGAGTTATGATGCAACTGTAAGGCTGGCCCCCACCTCACAATAAAAAACAACCCTTCACTCCAATGTGAGTTAGTGAAAAGGTACTTTTACTGGGTGGTTGAGTGCAGCGTGACTAGCCAAGCTCTGAATACATTCAGCATGGGGTTACATAGGGAAGAGATGTGTCTGGCCCCCAAAAGTTCCTCAGTCAATCAATGCTCTGCTGACATTGAACGAGTCATTCAGCTGAAGCTAGTCCAGCGTCCTTGAGGTGCCTCCGACGGCACATGCCTTGCTTCCATCAGCCATCCTGGGCAGCTTAACGGGCATACTCTGAGAGGGGGGGGCATCTCTCAGAGCCCGAAGCTGCTCCGCGGTATAAAC
>JANHFO010005996.1:22969-33931 GCA_032468095.1 Pareas carinatus | reverse complement strand
ATGCAGACAACGAAACTGTGCAGTGAAAACAATGCAAAGAATTTAGGGAAGGCGGATGTCTGGTGACGAGGCCATGAAAAGTTCCCCCCCCCCCACATCTCACCTGAATTGTTTCTGCACCTCCCCAAAGGAAGTACAGCTAGAAACCTGCAAATAGTAAAAGACAAAAATCAGTAATAATGATGTTAATGCATAAATGAAATCAACAAAATGGTGCATTATAATATGGTGAGATGGCCTAGGTCGGTCTAGATCAGTGTTTCTGAGCCTCCAACTTTGGAAGGAGTGCATTTCCACTCACAGATTTCCCCAGACTGACTTGGATAGTCAGATTTGTAATGGACGTTACCAAGAAGTGAATCTCTTATCCCCCCCCCTCCACCTCCAATGCAGAACCACAGAATCAACTATTCTTTGAGTATCTGCTCAATGGTTAGGGGAAGGCAATGATACGAATATAACCTACACATCTATGGCACCGGCTATTTACTTGGCGCCCTACAGATCACTTCTAGCCAAAAGGACAGGTGTCTCCTTTACACACTTAAGGTGTGTAGTGGAGAGAGGTTTCACACTGGAGAAGGATTTAAGGTAGATTAATTGTGAAAAACAGGGGGCTGGGGACAGACCATTGTAGAGTTGTAACAATTCTGCTTTATTTCTTTCAGCGATAATTCGCAGGTTTTTCAGCCTTACGTCTTACGAACCCGCAGGAACAGCACAACAGTTATGAATCGACACAGCATGGTGAGTGCTTGGGAGGCACAAAAAGATTTTGGCTTCCCCTGTAAATTGGGAAAGTAATTGGAACTGAAGGACCCCTTATTCCAAAGCAAGTGAGGGTCATACAGAAGACTGAGCTTTAGTGACTTGTATGGCTTGATCCCGTACAAGGCCGCAGCTAGATAATGCAAGGGTCAACTTTGCAGATGGGTGTCCCCTGGGAGGCTGCTGAAGAGGTATGAATGGAGCCAAGAAGTACCTCTGAAAAACCAGTGTGGTTTTGCCATGGGGATAACAGCCTCTCAGACTTCCAGGGAATTGAGAAATTGGCCTGTGGATTTATTTGTGATTGTCCATATACAGCACTGGGAAACGCAGGGTGGGCAAGACCCTAGTCCACTTCAGTCATGTGACCAGGAGGGAGGAGGGCCTAGGATGCAGTTGTCACTACATCCTGAGTAAGTGTCCTTTAACTGACAACATCCAGAGTGTCAAAAATGTCCCCCTGGATTTTGCAATATGTAGTTAATTCTGCAGCTTTGCTTTGCCAAAACAAGCTGTGTTGCCTGCTTTGGCAAAAAGCGTTTGAGTTTAAATGTCTTTTCATGGTGGTTAAAACGCACAGAGCAATACACTTTATTTTGTAACGCATTGGTCATTTTGGAATTTCGGTGTTGCCAGGGGTTCTGCATGTCGGAAGCTGTTATTCTTCTTCCTTCCAAGGAGAATGAGTATTCCTTCCGTGCTATAAAACGAGGAGCTTTCAGGGCTGCCTACCTTGAAGCACAGGCTGAGCAGTAGTATGTTTCTCCAACATGAAAAGAATGCTGCTGCATGAAAGTAGGCCTTGTCTTGGTTGCTTTATATTTTTGCTGGCTTTTGAAACGACTGTATTTTTTCCAGCTGATATCATCATCTCCGATCCGTATCCCTAGCAGTCGACTTCATCAAATCAGAAGGGTAAGCAAACAAAACAGATTCCTTGCTTCCATGGAATGAACATATTTCAGGTTTCTCTATACATTCTTGGATTGTTTCAAAATATAGCTGGCATGATTACATTTTTGGCAACCTACATTGACCCAAATATTCTCACTGTTAGAGCTTTCTTTTGTGAAAGCATTAAAATAAATCCCTCTAGACTGCATGGGTCTCCAACCATGGCAACCTTATGACTTGTGGACTTCAACTCCCAGAATTCTTCAGCCAGAATTCTGGGAATTGAAGTCCACAAGCCGTAAAATGGCCAAGGTTGGAAACCCCTGAAATCTAGATGCAAACACAGCTTCCAGATACACTTAACATTCGTGTGGAAGCAGTTCTTTATCGAAGGAATATTCTCACACACAGGCTATGGTTCAGCTGACCACGTTGCCCTTCCCTGGTCTTAACCACACCGATAGAAAATGCCAATCGGTTTAGGCAGGAAGGTGTGCATATCTGAGACACTAATTCTTCCTCTTCCTCAGGAGGAAGGAGTGGACCTGATGAACAGAGAAACAGCCCATGAAAGGTAAGTGTGATTCAGATGCTCTCTAAAAGTAGCCTCTCTGGTCCGGCTGTCGCACTGATGACCCTTTTTGTGTTTTAGGGAAGTGCAAACAGCAATGCAGATAAGCCAGTCATGGGAAGAAAGCTTGAGCCTGGTAATCTCTTTACAGATGTTTAATATTTTAATTCCACTCCTTCACTTAACCAGTGAACGTAAGAAGCAAGAGCAGAGGTAGCTTAAGGGGAGTGGCCGGTTCGCCACTTGGCTTTTCCTTAGAGCGGCTCAGCTTTTCTGGCTGCCACATCCCAGAAGACCATAAACGGGGATGCTTTTGTGTTCTCAGAGCGACAACGACTTGGACAGATCTGAAAAATCTTCCTCTCCAAAGAGAATAGACTTCATTCCTGTTTCTCCAGCCCCTTCACCCACCAGAGGCATAGGAAAGGTAGGTCAGGGAGATCTGGAGTAGGGGCAGAGGGTGTCGGAATTGCCCGTTGCGTGAAGCAGAAAATAATGAGAATTAAGTGAGGGCTTAGCCCAGGAGGCCACTTGTAGTGTCCTACCCATGCTTTGTGACTTCCCCTCCCCCTCCTGTGCACGGATCAGGCCGATGAATTTCTCATTTCTGTCCTTTCAAGTCCCGTGCCAATTGTCTGCTTTTCCTTCCTAGCAATGCTTCTCTCCGTCTCTGCAAATGTTTGTGAGCAGTAATGGATTGCCTCCGAGCCCGATTCCTAGTCCCACGAGGAGATTTTCAAAGTAAGTCGATGGGTCTGAAGTATCGAGGCCTTCTTAATAATAACAGTTTCGCTGCTCTAATAGTACCTGAGGAAGGGATCTAACCAAGGATGGAACTAACATTAGCAAATGTCCCATATACTGAGAACCTCTTGCCTTAAAATGCTTCCTTCTGTGGAGCTCATGTAGATGTTCTCAGTAGATTAGGTCTGTGGTTCCTAGTCCTCTATTTCATGGGCTTTCTTTTAGCCATCAACAAAAGGTCCACATGGCATTCCTTGAAATGAGGGCAAGGAAACTCTTCCTAGGCGGTGCAGTGGAATGACTTTGTACAAAGCTGCAACTGGCTGTTTTTTTCTTAAGTGTGACTGTGAGTTCACAAGGACCTCTGTCTCTGTGGAAACCTCCTGAAAGAGGGTCACTTTCTGTTTAATTCTTTAGCCTGTAGGAAGATTACCCTGGGGTAGTTTGACTATCCAAAGCTTAGCATCTTTCTGGAGAACCACAGTGTTCTGCCCTTTTGTCTCTAGTGAACTGTTAAAAACCACATATTGGCTGGTTGGTACAACTTTGATCTTGAAGTAAAGTAGAAAACGTGGGCATATTTTAGCACTTTTATTTGTAGATGCCTCCTTTGCCAGAAAAGCTTGAAAAACAAATCATAAACAAATTGAGCTGTAAGTGCCAGTTGCCATGGCCAGTTGGAAGGTACAGGACAGGAATAGATAATGAAAGTTACACATATCTCTAAAAGGCTGCTGGATGGGGAAAGGTATGAGTCCAAGAAGGTAGAAATCTGGAAACTCTAGCTTTGCTTTTTTAAAGAACTAAATTCAGGTATCTGGCCTGTGAAACTTCTGAGTCAGGTATAAATCTATAAATCTACCTCAATTAATAAACCTAGCTTTCCTTTTATAAAAATCAAACTCAGTCAGGTACTTCCTTGTGAAACTTAAACACTGAATGCCTCTTAACCTTAAGCTCTTTATTGGCCCCTCTGCATGTCCTCTACAAGAAATCTTTGTTCTGTCTAGGTTGGTTGCTTTCAAATGTACTACAACTCCCAGAAACCTTAGCTTTTATGGCTGACAGAAAGTGGGGCGTTCTATTTCTAAAGCTAATGCATAACTATAGTCTTCACAGACAACTATTTTGAAATAATTCTGGGGTGTGTTACCCTATATTTATTTTTATTTTATTTTATTTATTTATTTGTACTTTTATACCGCCCTTCTCCCCGAAGGGACCCAGGGCGGTGTACAGCCATGTAAAACAAAGACGACAACAACAACAGACATACAACACAATATTAAAAGTAGTATAATCTTCAGAGTCTTCAATATGCTAGAAAGATAATACTCCAACTTTGTTTTCAGCAGGAGGAGTCAAAGTCCAATCAACTGTATCAGGCCCAGTGTACTTGGTCCCATTAAAAGGAAAGGTATGTGTTTCCAGAATATTGGCAAGCACATCAGATATTAGACAGTGCACTGATCCCCCCCTCCACCCCTCGCATGCTATGGCAGGAGATTGCTATACGTTTTATCCATCGCTTCCTCCTGATGGAGTAACCTCAGTTTACAGAGACATCAGGGTGGAGTTCTTGGGCTGATGTATTTATGACCACTGAAAATGACCTCCCTGTATTTCCGCGTGATGGAAGCGTCTCATTCTTCTATGTCCTAAGGAGAATGCATATTCCTTCAGCGCTATAAAAATCAGGAGATTTCAGGGCCACCAGCCTTGGAGTAGAGGCTGAATGGTAGTATATTTCTCCTACATAAAAACACAAGAGTCTTGAATGGTGCTGCTGTTTAACTTGGTCTCCAGCTGGTCCCTGTACGGCTGCGAAAGTAGCCTTCTACAGATCTGGTCAGCAAGAAGCCGAAAAGTCTTGGATCACACAAACAAGAATTCTCAGTGAGGGAGATGGTTGCTGACAATATTTCCCTCCCTCCCTCCCTCTCCCTGTTTCTGAGCAGAAAGTAGAGCCTTGTTTATCCTCTTCTGCTTGATGAAGGAAAAAACCCCACACGAGGGATTGGGATATGACCTGGGACTGTTGTTGGAGCTTGCAAGAGAATTCCTTTGGAGGAGGAGGAAGGGTTAACCTCCCTCCTTTTTGAAAAACAGACGTCTACTCTGGGTAGTTTGCCAAGGCTTATTTTTCAGAAGGAGACTAGGAAGGACACTTCCTACCTGCTAAATGTCAAGAATAAGGCACCCTTTATGTGTTCATAGCACAATTCTTTTGGTCCGCTTTGTTCTTACAAAGCTTTGATTTTCTGTGCCATACTGATATTATCTATCTCCTGCGGCAAAATATGCCCTGTCTGAAGTAGACGGTGGTACCGCCTCGCTTTAAAAAGCTTCCTTTTCAAATTCAACAAGAACGGCTTGATTCCCACAGGTGAAATGGAAACCGAAAGCCAGCCAAAGAGACTTTTCCAAGGAACCACGAACATGCTTTCTCCTGATGTCACCCACCTGACTGACCTCAGCTCATGGTAAATTATTTCAGCAGAAAAATTGCTTAGAACGTGCTGCCTTCTTTTGAGCGGGCTGCCAGGGCAGCTGTGGGCTCTGCTGCTTACGGTTTCACATAGCATGCATAATTTTGACAACCCTTTCTAAGAGATTCGTGGATCAAGCAAGCAAAACTGCCCTGAGATTTAAGAAAGGGCTCCAAAGTATCAGCAGGATGTCTGCTTCCAGGACGGAAGTTCTGAAATTCAGTCTTGTGGTGTGTCTCTGGCTGAACTGGGACACACTCTGGCCTGATCTTCTGAAAAACTGCCACTGGTCAGTGGCTCCATTTGGGCAAAGTGCTGAGTTGGCATTCTTTGGAGCCCTGCTTTTTTGCTCGGTTATGGTACATTAGGTTTCCACTTGGCTCCTCGAGCAAGTAGGAACGAGAAAATAAACCCAACAGCTGGAGAGGTTTAGGGTTGCCAGTTAAAGAAGCTAGACTTAATTCCTCTACCCTATAACTCGCCTGAATTATGAAACCAATTCTGGATGGTCAGTCACACAAGGCTGGGATTTCAGCATTTCCCACCACGTGCAAACATTTTACAGGGGTGAAAACATTCACACCGCAAGACGGATGAAATGCTTAAGCCGTTCAGTCAGACTCGTTAGGACAAAGATGAGTTGCGGGTTGTGTAAAGAGAAGACGGATTTCTGTGTGTCACAATCAGGAGAGGAGACTAGATTGAAAAGAGAAGCGTCCGGCTTTTCCCACCAGGTCCTGAGCAAAAGAAGAGGCAAACTCAGCATCCTTTGCAGGTGGCAAACATGAAAATCACTTACATAATATTTAATGTACTGTTCCTCCCTCCCTCCATTTAACTCTCCGGTATGGGACTGCAGGCATCCCTGGCAATTCTATTCTCCCATCGGGATATTGTTCCAAGTTTCCCCATCTTTCTATCCAAAGCCCACCTGAATGAAACTCTGTGCTTTTCCTCTGTTTCTCCCCAGTTTGTCTTCTGATATCCTGGACGGGAGCACAAGCAGCGTCAGCTCTTCTTCGGACTCCCTGGCCAAAGGCAGCACCACCACCACGGATTCGCCCCTCGCGTGCTCCAACTCCTGCTCTTCCTTCCTCTTGATGGATGACCTTTCGCCCAAGTGACTTTTCCCAGGGGTCCATGTCTGTTTCCCCCACCCCCCGCGCTGTCCTATCACTCTGCATACGTACTGGGAAATAAATCCTCCAGGACCTGAGGATTTTAAGTACCGAATGGAAACATTCGTGCAACTTTTAGTTCTTGGCAACTTCTCCAAGTGGTTTTGATGATCTCTTTCGTCAGGCTCTTAACGACAGGTCTTTTGGCTGTCCGGTTTTGCAGTTTGTTTATTTGTGTGTGGGGTTGTTGTTTTTTTAAAGAAAACAATCCAACTCGTTATTTTACCAGTATCCGTTGAGATCATTACTATCTTTGCTTTCAATGAAACTGCAGTGCTTTTTAGGCTTTTCAGACAATTACCTAATTTATACTAGTTTGAAAATGGTAGGCGGGAAAACCTTTTGCTTGTTGCTATCATGGTCATGGGTTCTGGAGGCAAAAGGATGTTGGTGAGAGAATCGGTAGGAAGCCGTCCTTGTTCAGTGTGCTTTTTCTTTTTAAAGGAATAGCCCAGTTCGCTCGAGAAACTCATTTAGCCAAAAAAAAATAATATATGAACCGTTTCTGCTGGATGATGGCACCTTCTGGGCCTCCTCCCCAACTCCCCTCTCCATTCACGACAACCCTTAATTATTTTATCGAAGGAACTTCTTTATCTCTCAGTTGCCTCTTCTCCTTTTTTTCGTTTCCAGAGAAGAGGAAGAGGTCGCCCAAAAAAACGCCCTCGGTGATTCAAGGCAGCGGCTGCCATCACCCCGGGGAGCCAGAACACTTTGCGGAGGGTGGCTCCCTTGCAGCTGCATATCGGCGGCAGGCGGAGGAGATTTTTACCCGCCGGTTGTTTCTGGGGGGTGGGGGGCGCCGGGGGGTGGGGTTGTACAGAGACGGCTTCCAAGCCTGCAGGGATGACCAGTTGCAAAAATAGTTTAGGGAGGAGGGGAAAGGGGCAATTGTTTCGGCTGTCCAGTAGAATGCGTCAAATAGTAGTCGGTGTCTCCCGCGGCACCGAGCGACGTTTGTGCCTTAGGAGACCTAGTAAAAGAACAGGAAGAATGTAAACGGAGGTCCTGGATGGTGGAGGGGAAAGACTTCTTTTAAGGAGGGCTCGTACCAGGGTCTGCTGGCCTCCTGCTGCTCCCAGGGGAGAAGACCCGCCCAGCTCTTTAGGGCTTGTCCCACGCTGTGATGGGCTCGCCTGGAAGTCAGCGGCCATGGGATGAGATCAATTGCCAGGAAGGCTCCCCGTTTGCTGGGCTCGAAGCTCTGTTGGTCTGCAAGGAGCTTTAGCTTTAAGCCAGGAGGGACAACCTGTCACTCCTTAAGCTCAGTTTGGGCCACAGGAGATGATTTATTTACGTCTCGAGACCCGGTCCAGGCTTAACCAACAGAAAAAAGAGATCCACTTGTAATCTACTGTGTTATGCTATTTATTATTTATAACTGTAAAAAAAAAAAAAGGTCTGGTGTTGAATTATAGTATTTTTTTATGATTGAAATCCCTTTTTTATGTTTTGTGAGTGCCAGCTAGTCTGTATTGAGTAGGCAATCTTGTCTGCCAAAAATAAATAAATGATATACTTTCCCCCCTTTGAATGTTTGTGAGTATCCACACGCTCTTTTGGTCAAAAATCCAAGCTTGGGGGGGGGGTTACCCCCCTCCCTTTGGGTAAGATAATAGCACTGAGGTTGACATGGGATTGTGCTGACCTGCAAAGCACAGGATCTCTGCCAACATTGGTCTGACTAAGGAGGGGAGGGGGAAGATCCGTAGAGAATACTTCACTTTAAAACAGGACATTTCATTTTCCGTACTTTTAACATTTTGGTTTTGAAAGTGTTTGTTTGGAATTGTAATAAGTACTACATTTGGGCCAGTTGTGCCTCCGTTATTGTAATCTCACTGTGGAGAGTTAGTTTCCCCACTTCCAATAAATATTCTAAAATATTCGTTGGTACCTTTCCTTTTTAAGCAGCACGAATAATTCTGTGAACCGAGTATGGGACATCGTCGCTACTGCTTATTAGTAATAATTTGAACCATTTTTGTCTTTATCATTTTCTCTTTTTATGCTTTTTATTCTTGTTTTTGTGTGTTTGAAAAATAAGTTCACGTTGGTGCAAAGCTTAGGACTCGTCTTGCAATTTCGATGTATCTCAAATTCAAATGCCCTTGTCGGCTGGTAGAAGATTCAAACTGCCTATTTTTAGTTGATTTTTTAATTCCTTTTGGTCTCTGTTTGCAAGCATCAAGTCTTGAAAACACTTTGAGTTCTACATATATTAGAATGTGCATGAATGACGAAGCCAGAATACACAGTGATCTAAATTTCAACCTTTTTTTTGCTACAGCATTATCTGTCTATAGTCCTACCCAGCTGCCTGCTTTTCTCGAATGTCTGTTGTTTCTCTACAGCCAAGCGCTCCCAGTTCGGATATTCCCTGCTGATATTTGGTACGTTGTGGTTTTGCTGGTCCTAAGTAAAAATAAGCAAAGGAACAAGTGTTCAGATATGCACATTATACTATATATTACTCAACTTACAATCATAATTGAGTCTGGAATTAGGGACATAAGTTCAGGCATTGCTTAACTCGGGTTTTTCAGCATTTTTTGCTGCGGTCATTAAGTGAATCCATTTTATTCAATGGCAGTTTTTACAAGAAACTGGAAAAAAAAAGCCCAAACTTGCAGTCATGTCACTGTGGGACACTGCAAACAGCCCTAAGGGCGTGTGTGTCCATCATAACTTTGAAATCGGGCCATAAGTCGTTTGGATGGGTCTGTTGTTACTAGTTCCTAACAATGGGTCGTAAGCCAAGGACTTCTAGTGTAGAGAACCCAGCAATAAATATGGCCTTGTATCTGATCCATTTGTCTCTCTGTGGCCACAAGAGGGTGCAAAATAAGTTGAAAATAGCTTTAAACATCGACTGCTGTGTGTTGGTTTGAGAAAGTTGTCACCTGTTGTCTGGACCCAGGGAGCCATAAAATGCCTTTGTGTTCGCAGTGAACCCTCTGGAAACAGCTTCAGAGAGATTATGGTTGTTGCAGCTGTTTTTCTAGCTACTGCGTTGTGGGGTATCTGAGTTTGCCTGGCCTGATGCATCAGCAGACCTCACTCCAGAATTGCACAGAATTATTTGCAGCGTGTTTTTACTTCTCCGCTTCCTACCACGATGCATTGCATTGGCGCTTTTTAAAAAAAAAAAAAAATTATATACGGACAACGGATTTAATTTTGTAAAATACGGTTTGATTTAGTCTCTATTGACATTTTGCCGTGGGCTTTTTTATGTGGCACCTGGGTGATTTTCCTGAGTACAAAAGGGAGCAAACCGCTCCGTTTTGCCTTTCAGCCCCAGACTAGGGACTTTCAGCAGGCCTGTTGCTAGGCGACACACTTTTTTCTACGGACAGCAAAAACGTTTTACAAGCTGACAAAGGGAGTCTCGGGTGGCCATTTCTAGCTAACTCGCTTTCATCCTATGGCATTGGCTTGTTTTGAAACTTCAAGGCTTCAGTGGCTGATGGATTGCGTGTCATCAAATCATGGTTGATTCTCGACCAGGTAGGTAAGCGTTCTCCGTGATGATCTGGTCCTCCGGGACTTCCAAGGGTGCATCCATTTGGTTTTGCAATCCCCACCCGTTCATCCTGATGATGCTCTCCTCTTTTTTTGCCATGCCTCCCATCGTTGGCACCTTCTGCAGACGGCTGGGTCTTCGCCTCACGTGTCCCAAGTTGGGTAATTGGAGCCTGCCTTGGGTAAAAACTCTGGGGTCAGCTTGCTGGGCGACCCATTGGTCGGTTTTCTTGGCCCTCCCAGGTATTCTCCAGAAGTCTTCTCGGGCACCAAGGCTCAACCCGATCGTGTCAATGCTCTTCCTGGTCTGCTTCTTCAAAGTCCAGCTCTTCCCTTCTTCCATTGGATTAGTTTCCATGGGAAACTGCTGACAACGAGGTCGCCCTGACCCTGTTTCTAATTCTGCTTGGCATCGAAGGACAATAAGCTTAATGGAGGCGGTCATCTCCGTGTTGCCGTGTCCTGGCTGATTTCTCCATCCCCACGTTTCCCCCATTTTCCCCTTCAGTTTATTTATACTAAAATTGGGGTCCATGCGGGGCATGTACGCTCCTTCATAAGCACGCCTCTTTGTTTGCAAAACCTCCAGACCTTTGGCGAACAATTCTTCCCGAAAGCCCTTCTTGCACGGATGCTTCAGTGCGGGGCCTCGCTCTTCCGGCCGGCGGGATGCTTTGCCGAGTTCAGAGCGGGTTGGATCCCAAACCGGACGTGGGTGTTGGCTTCGTTCAAAAGGGCACAGGTACATCCCAAGTACAGGTAGCCCTCAACTTTACACGACCGTAATTGAGCC
>JANHFO010005996.1:3853-16199 GCA_032468095.1 Pareas carinatus | reverse complement strand
AAACAATTTAAAAAGAAATTAAATTTGGCCTGAATTTAAAAAGGGGGAGTACAAGGATTATAACCATAATTTAAATATGGTTAAAACATCAAGGAACCTGAAAATCAAAATCCTGGCTGGAAATTCGGAGAGCTTGTTCAATATCCCTTTGGAGGGCAACTAGATTGGGGAAATGTGCTTTAAAGACGGAGGTTTATTTGTTTTTATGTGTATCCCTTATTCTCAAGGCAGAGACTATACCTAAACACACTTTCCTATTTCCCCCACAGCAACCCTGTGAGATGGGCTGAGAGGGAGCCTGGCCTAAGGTCACCCACCCCGCTTTCATGGTTAAATCAGGACTTGAACTCACAACCTCCTGGTTTTTTAGCTTGGTGCCTTAACCACTAGACTGGTCTGGCTAGGTTTGCTGCTGTCCCTTCCCCTTTGCCAGGCTCAGGATCCAGACTAGGAAACTGTGCAGAAAGATTTCAGAGCTGTTAAGAACTAAAAATCTGCTTCACCTGGATATTAATTTGATCCAGCAAGATAGACCACCGGTCTAGGTGAATAGAGGGGTTATCTCCTAAGAAACTGGTAGGACAGAAGGGTGCGAGCACAAGAAAGCCTTCCAAAGCTGGGGCTTTTTTCAAAATCTTTGTGCTGCTCTTCTGAATGGCGGGTGCTTGAGAATACGGAGTAGCATTTCTTTAATTAACAAAAAAGAGCTTTTAATATTGCCCTTCTTTATGAAAGACAGTTGACCTCTTGCTTGTACCACCTTTTGCTTTATTCTTTTAGAAATTGTTGGCACGCGTTGCATGTGTTGCTATGGTTCTCTTGGCGTGTGCTAATTTGCACCCACTTGGGAGAACACCTGCATCCTGGAAAGCCCATTGATGGGGACTCTGTCCTTTGTTCAGCAGGTAAGACAAGAAGGGCTTGTTAAATATTACCTGTTTCTGGTTCTAATGATTGCACTGGTAATTCAACACCCATTAGTATATCAGAGGAAATGAATGCAAGATCTACAGAAGCAAACTTTTCTCTCCTTGAAGCCATATATGGAGGAAAATGTGTCAGATTTAGCCAAAGTTCTTTTCTAGATGCTTCTATCAAACAAAATAAGACATCAGAATCAGAATTTATTGGCCAGGTGTCTGGACACACAAGGAATTTCTTTCCAGTGTACATGCTCTATACCCTTCAAATTACTTGATACTTGCATCTTTCTTACCAGATGTGCTGGATCATTATTCTTTTATTTTCTAATATATTTTAGCAACTACCATAACATTTTAGAACTTGCTCCAGGGTTCATCTTCATTGTTATCTGTTGTCTCTTTGTTCTCTATCTACTGCCTATAGAATTTTGCTTTTTGGGAGATCTGAAATGTAATAAACTTGTAGTAATCACTGCTTCTGAGCATTCTAAAGAATAAAAATGACAGTCTCTATACAGTATGAAATAGAACATATCTCTTACATTTCACAAGTGAAACCCTATGCTAGTGTGGCTGACAATTCAAAGAAATAAGGAATTGTTTGGAGCATGATGATACATACATATATTTTCAAAAGACTTTTTCCAGCAGAATGAAGGCGAAAGAGAAACTAAGGTTTGAAACCCAGAAAAGCCACTTTTCCTTGCCTATCTATGACTGCGTTTAAAATAAAACCTGGATTAGTTCTAATCCCATTTAAAATCTGCAGGAAAAACTCCAAGCAGAACTAAGGAGGTTTTTTGGCCATAGCCAAGAATTACAGGTATTTTTGAAACAAGTGCAACACTATCAATTTGGTCAGAAATAAATCTTTTGTCAGGTTTAGGATGGCATATTTGAAGTGAGCACAAGATTACAATACATGCCTTATGAGCAGGGTCTTCCACCTCACATACTTCCTCTGAAATTTTGCCTCTGCCTCTGAGATTTTAGACAGTAAACTTTTTAGAAGCAAGAACTGTTTTAAAATTCTTCTAAGGATCACAAACGTACTGATAGCACTAATAAATATTTACAATAATATTGAAAACTTAATGGAAAATAAGAACAAAGTCTGTGGTGTATGTATAGTAGACTAAGTTCCATTCTTCTTTTATCCTAGAAGCAAAAATGCTGTTTGGGAGAAGCTATGTTCCAACACAGTTGCTGTGGTCCCAGTCCAGAAAAGCATAAAAGCAAATTTACTCAATGAGAACATGACCAAATATATAACATCCTTTCTAAAAATGCCTGTAGAAAATTCCCCGCAAGCAAAAAAAAACCCCAAAAAACCACAACAGGCAATGCAACAGAATCTACTTACAAAGTTTTATATATGGCTGCAAATGATTAATAATTGTATTTTCATTGCATCTTTTCCTCTTTAAGTTATGTATATAGGAGTGTTCCCCCACTACACCCTTGACAATGATTCGCTAGCAATGAGCCGGAAGGGAACCGGTGTTCTCTATGGCCTTGAAAGCAAGTCTGCTGAAGACACCGTCTGCATGTAACCAATGGTCAGTCTCGGGACACCAAATGGCCATTGAGCACAAGAGTTAATTGTTAGGGTGGGTATTCTGGAAACTTTGATCTACTCAAGAGGGACACAGAAAGCAGAATTATACATTTTATTACGAAAGATTGTTTTTGTTTTAAAAGCAAAGCATCAGTGGTGAAATTCTAATATTATTTCAGGCAAATAATGGAATCCGATCATTTCAACACTCTGCCCTTTTATGAACTTTGCAATGTGGAAAGCTACTGCAGGTTGAAATGAGACTGCAAACAGAATTTCCCATTGAAGTGGCATGTATAACATCATCCTATTTTTAACTAAGTCCACGAGGCACAGTTTCCACAGCTGTCAGCTTTTCTTGTGCATATCAGAATTAAACCGGAAATTACAATGAAGGTTCGTGATATTCACATCCAGAAGAGCAAGAATGTTCTACCATCTAGTCCGGATTAGTCCTTTTAAATAAATGGAATCGAAATGGGAACTCCCACTATGGCCTTTTAAGTATGTGAATCAAATAACAAAGTACAAATGTCTGAGAAATCAATATGAAAGAGTACTGAGATCCTGCAAAAGAAATGCAAAATCTTTACACTGGAGAGATCAGTGTGTTCATTCTCCATACACAATTTCAGTGCATTACTTTTATTAGGCTAACTTAAAACTCAGAAAAATGTGAATGCTTTCCGGATCTTTTCCCCAGAATTAACCCCAACTTTGTTTAAATTGTTTATATACTTACAGGACATATAAATAACACAACACAACCCATTCTTTTGAAAGACAGCACAGCCTGCTAAAAAATATATTTCAGTACAAGTGGCGCCCTTTAATTTTGAAAGTTACATTACAAAATAAAAAAAAATTGGTCAATGGCATAAGAGCAATTAACAGATTTATTTTTATACACAACGTTCCTACTAAACTGCATTCTTCCAGGAAGTTCTCAAACCCAAATGGATTGAATTACAATTTGACAGTCTTAGAGGTTCTTATACACAATAGTTGAGTCCCTCAAGACAATGAAATGCATTTTTAAAAAAGCAGACAAAAGGTTAAAAATAAAAAAAATAAACAAGACTTCATAAACAAAGGTATCACGGAAAGTTTTTTTGCAGTGTCAACTGCTAGTGAATGTTCTCAGCTTTTCATTCAACTGTCAGCCTGTTCCAATCTGCTGCCTTACTCTTGACATTTGAGAGATAAGAAAAATATCTGGAGAGTGAAATTGGCAGTTTGCTAACAAGTGTAATAACCTTGTTTTTAGAATAGGTTCAACCAAAACACCTGAAGCAATTACAAGAAATATCAGGATTCTATGACGTCAAAACTGGGATGTTAAGACTTAACATAATTTCAGCCATCCTTGCAGGTTAACAGCAATCACTGATCTGCCAGGAAACTTTGATGAAATATCAAAACATTTTCATATAGTGGTCACAAGACACAAAATAAATATTGACCCCTTACCTCAAAAACAAAAACACAAGACTTGGTGTCTTATTTTCATTCTTCTTACAGCATACAGGATCTGTATATATATATATATATATATATTTGGACAAAACTTGTGTTCTACACAGCACAGAGCACTTGAGGTATGATGTCCAATAGAGGGGATTAAATTCCAAAGTGAGCATTAGCAGTAACTTGGAAATCTAAGAGAAATGGGCCAGCATTGAACACTCCCAGAAGATGACACCTTGTTTTCAGTTATTCCAGCCACAGGGTTCAAATAAAAGGAGAGGGGAAGGAAAGAATGAACCACAGCCTTTTGGCATGACTCTCAAATCTCACGGTTTACAGTCAGCAGCAGCCGGAGCGGGGCAGTAGAATCCTCCCAACAGAGCCACGCCAAAGACTCAAAGCAGGTGTCTGGAGCTGAGAATCACTGTTTGTACACTGGCCGTTTTGCAAAAGGGATCAGTTCATTGCCTTCTGGTTTGCTTCTGTAATTTGCATGGGAAGGAAGATGTAAAATCCACACATTCTGCAGCCGTGCTATCAAAATAGGCACATCCAATCTGTAACTAAAAACGTCCGACAGTCGCTGTGTTCACAAAGCCGCTGAACGTTTTCCAAATCTGAGAAATTTAATTCCAGGTCCAGGAATGAAATTTACTATTATTACCGCATCTGCCACAGCGTTGACATTGTACAATTTGCATCTCACTGATATCATGTTCCTCTGTGTGTGTGTTTCTCCAGGCACTGCAGACTACCTACATAATATTGACATGTGAAACAACTTCCGCTGAAGGCTCATACACATGAACGTTTCTGGCAGTTCAAGGACATATCGAACAGGCAGTAGAAAAAGGTACTAAGCATTAAAAAAAGGTTAGTAGTTATGGATGTCTTATTCATTCCCAGTTTAGCTCAGTCACTTGAAACCTATTGAATAGATGATGAGGAAAAGGTAAATCTTAAAATAGTCAAGAATAAAAGCATGTTACCAATCGAACATAATAGCAGTATTTATTGACCGATGAGTGGAGTCTTCTTTAGAGTTAGACGAATTTGAGAAATCTCCCCAGTTTTTGTGCCACGGGGCTCCAGTTTTTTTAAAAAACAAAAACAAAAAACCACTTATTGGCATATGCGCAGCTTAAAATGTCTTACCACTAACAACAACTACATCAATTGTACAGTGGTATCTCAGGAGGAGGACTGGCAGGTGACAACGTCATACCTAATTTCCATTGAGCTGCTGCTGCTGAGGAATTGCACTGTGATCAGCTACCGACTTTGCACGACTTTTGCTTTCTCGCTCCTCATCCTCTTCATCTCGTTCGTCATTTCCACTATGGTTTTTACAATAAAGCCTGGAAAAAAAATGTAAGATGACAAAAGGATCTATTAGGTCAGTTTAACCAAGAGGCTGACCTGGCAGCCTGTGATCTCAGCCAAGGCACTCCCTGGCTTGGTTCATGCACCAGGCTGCTACGTAACCTAGGTTTAGTACATCCAATAAAGTAATGCCAGTTTATTCAACTTCTACTTATGTTAGGCAACTGCTACACACAGGCATCAGTTCTCATCATCAGCTACCTGGAAAAGGTTCAGTTAACAGGTTGAAAGGAGGAAACACTGATTTTATTGCATTAAAAGCCACAAACTGAACTTAAGAAACTGTCGCAAAAACGCAGCAGTGTTCCAGAGGCATGTTGTCTCATGTCTTAGGTCAATCCTAGATCAGCCCATGCTTCCTAACCAATCTAAACAAATGTAAGACTATCTCCAGCAAGTATGCTTTTCAGGCCTTGACCTGAATGTACTTCCTGATTTAAAACTCCTTCAGCCGATTCAGTACACCATTAACTTTTAACAATGTTCTAGGTTTACAGGTCTTTTAGAAAGAATAACGTAGCTACATGCAATCAAACGAACAGAGAGGTACAACAGACTTACTTGTAAATGCCCCGTGACATATTTTCAATGTATTTTGCTTTGTCCTGCACTCCACAATGGTAATGGTAAGTCTTGATACAAGCTTTAATTTCACATCCAATCGTAGCACCAGACTGACTACAAAGGGTACACTTCTATCATGAAGAGAGAAAGGAGAGAAGGATGAGGAGATGAAGTAAGGTTGGGATTGGCAAGCCAGCAGCACGTTCAATTTACTTCTTGGAAAGTTTACAATTCCAATAAATTTTTCTGAGGAGTCGAGCAGCTATTTTCCCCGGAGGCTGAAATGCAAACAGTATGAGATGCAGGGTGTCTGGTCTAGATATCTTGTGGGAAAGGACAAAAGAAGCACATTGGCATGAAGTAACAATGCTCAGAGTTCCCCTGGTGGGAGAGACTACCGATTCGAAAGGTTTTAAAAGCAGAGACGGGCAATTACGCCAAGGGAGCTCCAGCGGTCTTTCCCGCATGCTGAAGGTTATAGGCTAGCACAGGAATAACAGCAAGACTAGAATCTCTGCCCAACCGCCACTGTTACTGGCTCACTCTGGTCATGCGCTCGCCGTGAGGAAAAAAGGGGCTCCAATAGGCACCCCTCAGATCTTTGCACGAGACAAAACAGGTGGAACGTAAGCATTTCAAAATTTCATACCATTCTCTTTCCGCGTTTGATTTCTTGAAGTACAGTTTTAATATCAAAATCACCAAACTCTGCCCGGGAAGTTGTTGTCAGTTGCACAGTACCAGAAGAGAACAGCTGGGAAGGAAGAGAGACAAAAGGCTTCAGAAGCACAGCTGGAGCTTGGCCAAGTCAAAAACTATAGGGACAGCTCTCAGCCCAGAAGGCTTGACTGGGGAAAGCCTGCCAGGAACCCGAGAGTCAGAGGCAATAAACCGGATGCTAAGCAAGACTGGAGGATCCTTTTCTCGAGTGTCTCCTCTTCCAATCTTCTTGGCAACAGTCGTTTGGTCTGACGGTCAGATGCCGAATGCCACATGTCCCCAAAGCACAATTGCTTACCTATTCCCTGCTTGGTACCGAATCAGACAAGCAGCCTGCATTTATACGTAACGCTAAGCCATATTTTAAAACCACAATTTTTTTTTGAAGAATTAGAATCATGAGATTCTAACTCAAGGTTAGTGTAATAACGGAGCCTGGCAAGGAGAGATGATATATTTGGAAACTGCTGGCTAGGGGATTATGGGAATTGAACTCCACAGGTTTTCAAGCGCCAAGGTTTGATTTAGGACTATCTAGTGAACCAGAAATAGGGAGGGCAACGTCCGATGTCTCACCATGCACTTGTAATGTGCTGCTGCCTTTTTGGCATTGAATATATGAAGCTTCCCTCTAGCTTCATTTTCTTCTTCACCTGCATGACAGAATCCACATTTAGGTTTTGTATCATTGGGACTGCTTCTGTGGGGTGATCTGTCTCTCTGAAAGAAAAAGACTTTTCTAAAATAATATGCCAGAAAAACAAATACAGTTTCTAGAGAAGGCAACTGAAGAGAGAGAGAGAGCCTGGCACTTCTTTGAAGGGATTTTAACACACAACTTCCTTACATAAGAACTGCTTTCTACGTCATCTGTGCCATGCGAAGATGTTGACCGAGCATCTTCCGACTGCCCTTTAAGGTTTGTCTTTCTGGGCCTTCCTTTGCGCCCCCTCTTTTTCGGAGGAGACGGATCCAGCTCATGTTCATTTAGACTTTCTTCTAAATCCGCTGCGGGAGGGGAGGGAGAGACAAACACAGAGACAAATAACCAGAACGTTTTGACTCATGATGCAATTCTGTAGACATCCTAGAAATTCTGGGGGGAAAAGCTCCATCTCAAAACAGCAGTTCCCTTTCACCACTAAAAACACCAAAGGCTCCTCGGAAGACAGTTACAACCATCCAAGAAAATATTTTATTATATCCATCCTGATTTTGGGGGAGGGGTATTAATGTCAATATCCCCCTCCTTGATCACTTCCCACATTGCATCTGAGCCAAACATTATAAATTGCTAAAGCAACTCAACCTTTCATCTCTCAACATTCCTTGCAAGCATTTCTCCATAACCCATTGTTCTTAAAATGGACTGACTACAAGTCCCATTCCTCCCAATCTGTTCAGTTGCTAGAGATTATAGGAACCCTAGTTGAGCATATCTGAAGGGCATAAGGTTTGGGGAAGAATACTCTAGAAAGGAATTTTAAACTGATACAAAGAGATGCTTGTTTTCATCACCACTCTTAACGCTTTTCATGGAGGGGGGGGAAACCGAGCGTTTAACCCAGAATGCTAAGAACCATCACAAACTGTGAGTAGTTTTACCTTCAGAATTGCGTGGTACTTTCTTGTGTTTTCGACATAATATCCTAGAAAGAGAACACAAAACCAAGTCACGTATGTATTCCGGGGCTTTAGCCAAGATGGCTACAATTATTTAAAAAAATGCTGGATCTCTTCAGTTGAATGAGACACACTCACATATATATGCCTTGCGAAGGTTTCTCTCGGATTTGTGCTTGATCGTGCAATGCACAGTAATAGTGATATGTCTTGTGGCAGGTTTTTACATCACAGCCGATGGTTGCCCCTGGACAATGGCATAGGGAGCACTTCTGAAAGAAAAGGGAAGACTGCCGCATTAGGGCTTCGGACACTGGGTGAGATAACCTGGTCGGCCCTTTATTGCTATTTTAAAATGCGAGCAGGGCAAGACTCCAGTTACAAGCCCCAATGAAAAGCGGAAGAGCATCTTCAGAAGCTGGGCTACATTCCAGAGCTGACCTTCTACCCAGCAGCTGGAAGATAACCACACAGAAGTCTGGCACAATTTAACCTTCTGGGAACTATCTGGCCAAGGACCATAAGCAGGGATTTCTAAGCTTCTTCCGTCTCGGATCAGTCTTGAATGGGCCAGTAACTCAAATCGCTGTCTCCAGTTCTCAAGGTCTCTTTAACTGAGATGAAGATAAGAGTTCCCCACTTCACTAGAATTAACGGTCAGGCCACCACTGATTTTGAGAGAGCCAAAATTGCTCTGTATCTACCAGGAGAGACTGCAGGTTACAAAAATAAAGTAAATGTTCTCTTTCTAAGAGTTCGAACTATTTTGATGGGACAAAGGACGCGCATGCGTGAAGTCCCCCATTTGACTGCTGGCATCTCTGCTCAGAGGAATTTCAACTTCTTGCGGCCCCCAGTCTTAAAAAGCCACTGCTGCTCAGGGTTCCTAGACAGCATGACCACACATTCACGTGTTCAAAGTCATCAGGCATTTCATCTGCAATGTCTTCACATGTGAGTATATATTAAAAGTTCTGCAAGATTAGTCCACTGCTTAATTAATCCAACAGTGACTTGAATAGTTATATTAGTGGCACTCTTTAACTAGAGTCTGCTGATAAATTAATTGTATAAAATCTCACATGGCCTGGACCCCATTACTTTCATGATTGCTTTTATCTACTGTATACAGTCTGCCTCATGTTCATAGATCTTTAAAAGGTCATAGTTGGCAGCTCCGCCAACAAGAGATACTTTAACACAGCAACCCCCAACCTTTTGGGTGCCAGGGACCAGTTCCATGGAAAAAGGTTTTTCCAAGAATCAGAGGGGGCGTGGTTTCGCATGCTTCCTGGATGGGGCTCAGCTTGTTTGCGCTGCCTGGTTACTGGCATGCCGTGGCCTGGTGCCGGTCCATGGACCGGGGGTTGGTTGGGAACCCCTGCTTTAACATCTAAGCTTTAATCATGCTAAGTCACCTTTTTGATGGAGGGACATGACTTTGGAGCAGCTTAGTAGAAGAGCTAAAGCTAGCACCTCCGTTGGTTAAGCTTGAAGTCTCTCATATAAAATGCACTAAACCACCTGGAACTCCAGGTACAAATTGGCAGCATATAAAAGTTTAAAATAATCTATCCTTTTCAGAAGGATCTGACGCCTCAAGGAAACTTCTGCTCAGGAATTTTCTGCTTTATTGACCATATAATAATATACTCGATTCCTTGAAAAGCAACTACAGAGCTACTTCGAAGCAGAAAAACAGCATAAATATCCATCTCTTCCACATGACTGGATCTCTAACACATATAGTTCTCCAGTTTTATTGCCCAGGTTGGAGAAGGTTTGTGCAAGGACTACCAAGACAAGATTTTAACAACGAATATCCTTAGAAAATTCCATGTTTAAGTTCTATTACTACCAGCAATACCAACTTACCAGTTTTGTGCCTCTTTTTATTTCTTTCTGTACATCTTCAATGGAGAAACCTCCAAGACTCTCATTATCGGTGTGCGAAGAGACCAGAGCAGACGAGAAAAGCTAGACACGCAGGAAAAAAATATGACTCAGAACCTTGTTATGCTCTTGCAGATAGGAATATATTTAATCCAACGTAATCCGACCATAGCACAGGAAAATCTTTGCTACCGTCGCAGAAGCAGCACAAAGCTGATTCTCTGCAAGAGGCCAGCAAGGCCACCTCTCTGAAATGATGTCTGTCTCTCATGCTTCAACGGACACAATATGCCGTCTGGACCTAGGCAGACGTTCACTCGGGAGTCGGACACAAGAGCCTGACAGAGGTTGAAGTCGAATTAATGCCAGGTAGACTAAAACCCCAACGAGGAAAGGCTCATGCTAAAAGTAATCACACAGGCCTCCGGGAGAAGGAAGATAGGCACGGAAGAATTACGCACCTCTTTCCTCCCTCCCCTGCAACCGCCCGTCCTGGCCCCCCTCCGGGACCACGCTTGTGGGACTCACCATGCATTTGTGATGGGCTGCCACCTTCTGGTTTTCAGAGAGCAACAGCTGCCCACATTCATCTTCCTTGTTGGACCTGCAGAAGCCACACTTGCGCTGCCTTCTGGGGCCCTTCTTCGGTCCGATGGTACCCGACATGTTACTGTTTTTTTAATGGCTTGAAGGAGACCTCTTCAATCTTTCCGAAGAGCTGGGGAAACCAACCAACAGAAACGATACTTTTATTTACTGACGTGCCGGGAGGCTCCTCGGTACTCCTCATCGAAATCAGCTTCACCGTCAAGCACCCAAAGGTAAATGGGGAATGCTCCTCTAACAGACCTGCATGCTTCCAAAAGTGTCATTCTACAAGGAAGAGCAAAACTGTGACTCAGTGAAAAGCATGAATTCTGCAAAGGCCACCTGCAAAGACTGCTGCAGCGCAGGAGAAGAGACATCATGATCCTTTGGGCTCTAGGAACTAAGCTGTCCAGCCTTATCCTAAGCTCTCTTCTCTTGGGATTTTCTGGAAGTGCCCACTTTATGCACATTCTAGAAAGCAGGAGTATGAAAACGAGTGTACTGTATCTGGACGTTCTTTGCATTCGTTCTAAGACAGCCTTAGGTGATTGAATTATACACAAGAGGAAGCTGACTTGCTGCCATGTTACAAACATTTTTAAAGGAATAAAAATTAGCAGAAAATTTCTCCTCCGAACAGGAAGAAAATCCAAAGCAAAATCAGCCCATATCGCAATATCCTAACGATAAGTATCAGATTTTTGGATCCAGACTCATCCGGGGGCTGCAAGCTGCTGGTGGCTTTATTAAGTTTTCTGGGCGGCCCTCGCCCTCCTCTTAAAAGGAGCACATAACTCCATGCCATCAAAGAGCATTGGGTCAAGGAATCCAGTGCATGGCTCTTGTCTTGATATCCAACCTAAAACTGTTGTACGATCACAGCTTATCGGGAATTGTAAACAGCTTCTATTAGCCATGTAATCACTTCTGGAAATTGCTTAGAAAAATGACTTATCAATGTTTGTATAATATCACATATTTGAAAACCCATATTTAGTCTAGCTTCCTCCCCGAGAATGTACAGAATTTTTACACCAGGAAAAAAAAAATCAGCATAAAGCACTGGCATTACTTTTCACACGGAAAAAAGTTCTAGCTTCACTTGTCCCTCAGAAATAGGGGTACTCCTTGTTTTGTCTTGAACAGAGATAAATGTTTTTAAAATAATTCTACAAAGCCTTATTACTGCACCTGCGCCAGGCTGTCAACGTGAATGACTTGGGTTATAGCCTAATATATCCGAAGGGTTCATACATTCTGACAAAAATATTTTTAATCCAGATATGCATCTGCGGGGTTGGTACCGAAAGTTCCTTTGCAAGTTCCAAGCTAAGAATGGTTTAATGCTTATTTTAAAAACGGTTAGCAATGTTTCCCCTCGAGATGCATATTAACGGGACGTGAATTCCAGAAATATTTCATATGCAAACCCAAGCCTTACCTTCTCATTTGCAGCACCACTCAGAAACCCAACTAAAGACATCCTGGACTGGGTCCTTCAGTATGGCCGCTAAGTTCTAAGCCGAGGACCTCCTTACGACTTTAGCTTTGACAAAAACAGGGCTGTCTAAGGGAGCAAGACTGTCTTTGGTGCAGGACGCTTCCTCATAAGAAGGCAAGCTTGGGT
>JANHFO010005993.1:76826-87289 GCA_032468095.1 Pareas carinatus | reverse complement strand
ATAACAGAAAGAATTGGCATAGAACCAATCTTAAACTACACCCAAAAACAACAAAGTGGTTTGCTTATCTAGAGAGGATGTCTTGGAATTCCATACTATTCGACCGGGGTCCCCAAACCTCCGGCCGCAACCTATTACCGGGCTGTGACCTGTTCAGAACCGGGCTGTGGAAACAGCTGGCGAGCATGTCTGCAGTTCCATTTGTGGAGGCAGTGGGGACACATGCCCGCCACATGTGCAAATCAAGCTACGTGTGTTTACCTGCTGTTTGCACGGGACATCTCACCCCCTCACTGGTCTGCAAAGCTGAAAAGGTTGGAGACCGCTGCCGTAGAAGGCATATCCCAAAAGAGAAGGTCAAAGAACATGAGGCAGACCCAGAAGAAGATGGAGAGACAACATCAAGGACACCCAACAACAGCATCAAATAACAATGGTTGAGACCACCTGAAGACAAGAACTAAAACTGTATCTCCCTGGATACCCAAAGCTGTAAAAGGGGAAGTAAAGAAGAGAAGAATAAGATTCACTGCTAAGCATGGAAAGTATTGAGGACAACTAAGAGGATGCACATTAATTGGGTGAAATTTTATGGATTCTGTTCACACAATTGTTTGAATTTGAAAGAGAACTAGCAATTAGCGTACTCGGTGAGTAAGAAATATTACTGTCATCTGCATGAAAAGAAGCTGATGTCACCTTATTAATTTAGGCGTGGTCAAGCCTCTCCTGCTATAGAGTATCTGGAAAATATTTTGAATAATTTGTAGTTTAGTACTAGACAAAGAGTCGACTTTGTTTACATAATTTAGATCATGTTACTGTACGTACTATACTTGTTAACATGATCCACTTGTCAGCTCTGATCCCATTCAGGAACTGACTGGCTATCACAGATTAGGACAACACAGAGATGTTATTGTTGAAACCTTCTTCTGTTTCAAAATAGTTGATAGTGCAGTGTGGTTTGTGGACAGGACAAGTTAAAACTGCCCTTTTGAGGAAAAAAAACCCCAAATGCTTTTGGGTACCCTGAACTAGATCCATGTTTCTTTGGATTACTCACTTACTTACCTATTTATAGTTCATGTTTCTAAACCACTCATCTCCCTCAAAGAGGGATTCTGAGCAGAATCCCTCTTTTATACAAAACAATGTATAAAATTAATGTTAAATTATTAAAATTAATGTAAGTTTTAAAAAAATTAAATGATAAAATTGCGACATTATAACTTTTCAGAAAGGTAAAAAATTCCAAGACAGCCATTTAACATTTTAATGCAGGTGAGAGAGGCTCTCATGGAACCAGCAAGCCCATGGCTGCATGGTCTTCTGTGCCCCCCATCCAAGGCTGCAGAGCCAGATTTGTATCTTCCCTTTATGGGAAGTGAGGAGAGTGGAGGCCTGCCTCACCACTGTGGGCAGGGTGTTCCATAAGGCAGGGGCAGTGGTAGTCTCTTCCTAGCCCCCACTTGTCAAAATTCTTTGACTGATGGATTCTGCAGCATATCTTCCTTGCCTAATCAAGTGGAACGGGTTGATGTGATGAGGCAAAGTTGGTTTCATAAGTAGCCTGAAATCATACCATGTAGGGCTCTATAGATGATAACCACCACCTTCAACTGAACCTGGAAGCAAACTGGCATCTAAGGCAGTTTTCCGAGCATGGGTATTATATGTACCCTTCTTTGGGTACCCAATATGGCTCATGGCTTCATTTTGAATCTGAAGCTTTTGGATACTTTTCAGGGATAGTCCCGGATAGAGCAGGTTGCAATAGTCCAGTTGGGAGGTGATTAGGGCATGCGTGACTGAGCAGAGATCCTCCCTGTCCAGGAAGGGGAATAACTGGTGTACAACATTGAGTTGGGCAAAGGCCTCCTGGCCATAGCAGTCACCTGTTTTTCAGACAGGAGCCTCAATTTATTCACTGGGTCTGTCTGGGATAGTGTAACCCCACTGAAGCCAAAGAATTTGGGGATGCAGAAGGACCCACCCACAGCCACTCCATCTTATCAGGGTTCAATTGAAATCTGTTTTTCCCCATCCAGGCCTGCACAGCCTCCAGGCATCATGAAATTCACTGCATCACTCAATTCATCTGGGACAGATACATAGCAGGCTATGACCGGCATATTCGTGATATTTCATCCCATGGTGATGTATGATGTCACCCAGCAGTTTCATGTAGATGATAAAAAGGAGCAGAGGGGGTTCTGAGCCCTGTGGCACCCCACAAAAGAAGGGCAGTGAGCTGGACCTCTTGGTTCCTATTAACACCAATTGAGATCTGCCTCAGGAATGAGGTGAACCAGCATAAGACTGTACTGCCTGCATCCAGCTCATTAAGTCGGTCAAAAGATTGCCATGGTATCTGTTAGATTCGATCAGGAACAGGCTGGACACATATGTTCATTGATGAACGGTTTATTTGCCATTAACAGTAACAGACTCCTCACTTAAAGACAGGCAATAGACTATTAACCTTGCTCTTATATAGCTCACACCTGCTGTCAATTATCCAATCAATGCAACAGAACAGCCAGTCGCCCAGCTGTCTAACACTTAGCATTATAACAAAACTTACAGGGAAAGTAACAATTCAGCCCTGGAGGGAACAACCTTAATTGATAGCCTCTGGCAACTGGAGATCCAGCTCCGAATCTAACAGTATCGAAAGCCAGTGAGAAGTTAAGGAGAGAAACCATGGATGTACCATCTTCACCTCCACCACTGCTCTTGGCGGACTGTCGTGGATTTACGCTTTAAAACAAGCGCCTAAGATAGACCTATATGTGCATGCTTCTTCAGTGAAAAATATTATTCTTTGGTAAGAAATCAATAATGCAAATTTTACTTAAAATAATTTGGTCAGAATCAACACTTTTGTAAATGTCATATTCTGTTCACAAAAAGATGCAGGCTGAAAAACAGCAGAACTGGCTGATAACGATAACACCATTTCAGAGAAGACAATGTTCTACTAGAGCATAGAAATGAAACATGCTCAGTGTTTTTAGACAGCAGCCTAAAAACAAAGAACTCTTATTCCTTATGGAAAGGACTAACTTGCTGGTTATGGAAAAGATTTACTTCATTTCTCTTAAGAGTGATATGAATTGCACACTTCTCTGTTACAACGTCTGCCACTCTTCACTATTGATCATACTGCATGTCCTGGCAGCTGACATTTAACAACCTTTCCCTGATGCCTTAAGTGCCTCCAAGTTCTAGGAAATTCTGAAATGTTCCGTGCTATAAAATGACCGGATATCTGACAGATGTGGTTTTGAAGTGGAAATATGAACTGCTTTTATGTATAATATAGCGAGATCAGTTACTTCTCAGAGAAAGAAAAAGCTCTCTGGTACATAGATTAAGCTTTTATATACAGCATTAATTGTGAGTTAAAAATAAAATGGATGGATATTAAATACCAGGTTGTTTTGAAATTGATTGAGTAGTACTTCTATCTCCAAGTTTGGGGAATAAAATGAATTGTGCTGGTTGGGCAGAATAAATATAAATATATATAAATTTTTTAAAAAACCATCCAAGATGGGGGTGCACGACATATTTTCCGACAAAGCATATTTGGATGATGTGTTGTGTTGGAGGAGGCACACATGTCATAAACTGGATGAGGCCAAGATAAAGAAGTTTGCTTTCTTTTAAATTAAATCACAAATGAAATTGGAAACTATTACAAAGTTTTTGTGGGTTTTATAAAAAAAACTTAAGGCATGTGGTTCTGAGGTCATGGGCAGTAGCTCCTGTTTAAGTGGGGATATTGGAAGAGTTCTTACACAAATCAGAATCATGCAAGCAATGGAATTCCATGTGACATACCATGGAAACAAAAGTTGGACTTTTAAGACACAGGATAGGAAAAGTATTGACACTTTTGAACTTTGATGTTGGAGAAGTCTCCTAAAAATGCCAGATAAGAAAGCAAACAAATGGATCATCCAACATATCAACCCAGAATTCTCACTTGAAGTGCAAATGACGAGACTCAAATTATCCTACTATACATTAGGCAAAAACCCAGCTCTCTAGACAAGGCTTTAATGCTGGAAAAATGAAAAGAAAAAGAAGAGGACAGCCAGCACCAAGATGGATAGACTCAGTTACAATGTCAATAGGTGCACTGTTGGCAGACCTGAAAGACCAAGTTAGGAACAGAATGTCATGGAAAAAACATCTATGTGGTTGCTAAAAATCAACACCAACCTGATGGCACATAATCAATCAATTTGGAAGGGAGGCCATAGCAACAACTTGCCCTAATTACCTCTATCCTGGCCCCACTTCAGCTTTTGAATCTCTCTCTCTATATATTTGAATTATTGAGAATGTGGGAAAAGAACCCATTGTGGAGACATGGTGTCTCTTGAACTATTGATATTAATGTAGAAATGGGTAGCTGAGGAAGATGGGAAATGAATTGTGCAGGAAAACATTATAAAGCAAAATGAGAAGACATTGTTGAACAGTTCAAGGATGTGTTGGCAGAAAATAAGATTGAGCTGTAGGAGTTAAAGATATGATAATGCTTCAGATACAAAGAGGAAATGGATGCAGAAGGGTGTGAAAACTATGCAAATGAAAATCTTCTGCATGATTTTATTCTCTGCTAGATACTCTTGGAAACTATGGCATACATGCCATACAAAACTCCTCATGTTGAAGAGTTTTTGGCTAGTGTATAGAAGCTGGGGCATTTTCATCAATCTAGCAAGACAATGCCAAAAGTTCCATTTTGATAAGTAGATGGAATTCTAGAAATAATACTGTTCTCCTTGTGATAAATGATCAAAGGACACTAATTTCTTTTTTCAACATTTAGAAAGATTTGGGTTTGAAGGCAGACACAGAAAGTGAAGTTTGAAGTTTCATTGAATGGCTGCAGCATTATCACAACAGTGTATACCTGATACTGCAGTATACCAATATTTTCAAAGCAAAGTTGTCCATGGATTGAAACTTACCATGGAGGAAAGAATGTAATATATAATGAGTTTCTTGAAACACATTAAATGATTTCTTTCCAAATCTTTGCAAAGAGGTTAAATGTATTTCTGAAGGACTCATTACTAAACTCAAGAAAACCGCCAGAAGAATCCAAAGAAAGAATTTTCACGACAAGCTGTTATGATATTTTAATCCCTTAAAGACAAATTTAGGGATGACATTTTCATCACAGAGATAACCAGAGGATCATGGAGAAATCTGTAGACTTTTTTCTTGTCTATCTCTATTAGCAAAGGAAATAGTTGCAAAATTCATGAAGTCTTTACCCACTTCATAGGTATGGGATCTTAACCAAGGGAAATTGTACAAACAATTTGGTTTGTATTATAAAAACAGGAAAGATTCATATCTATGTACCTATTGTGCCCTTCTGGACAATACCTTTGAGTTGCTTTCTCTCTAGCCAAAAGCCTAGATTTTGCATTTCCTCAAACTATGCATTACTTGTCAAGGTCTAACACTTTACCAATTTCTGCAGCATCTGGGGAATGCAAATTTAGTACTTTTAAGATTATTTAAATTGGCTTGCAACCAACAATTGAAAATAGGTCAAACCATTTCATTAGCTTCTCAGTGTGGAGTAAATCTGCAGCATAAATAAATAACTAATGCTTTGGGTGACTAGAGTCAGGCAGGCAAGTAAAATTTTGCTGAGTGTTTCAGCAAAATTGTAATTTGCAACTGAAAAGGTTAAAAGTGCTTTAAAGTTAAATGGATTAGAATAAGAACTGATCTGCTGTATAGTAGACATTCTAATTGGCTGGCTGCAGGATCATAATGAACCTTTGGCTGTTTGACATTATCTTTGGGCCAATCATTTCTACATGTAGATAGCATGCTTACTGAAGAATTTTTTAAAAAATGACTTACTGCAGTTATTTCCATTGCCTTCCTTGCAGTGCAGTAGAATATAGTAATAACTAACATAAAACCTCCAGTTTTTACTATTATATATTATATAATAGTCATTTGTATAACCACAAACCTATCAATCAGCAAAACCCCAAATCAAAAGTTTTATTTTTCTCTACCTGAAGCACAAAGTCCAAAAGCAGTTTCCAAGTAGAAACAAAATTAATTGTGTTCTTTTCTTTAATCCAAACAGTCAATTTAGCCATCTCTGCTAACCCCATCAACTTTTGCAGCCATTCGTCCATTGTGGGAATCAAAGTATCCTTCCATTTTTGTTCATGAAGTATTCTTGCTGCTGTCAATGTACAGTGTATAACATCAAAGTTCCAAACATTATTTCAAGTTCTTTATCCATTAAACCTAGAAGAAAAATCTCTGGTTTTATCTTTATAGTCACTTTAAGAATCTTCTGTATTAAGATGTGACTCCTACTGCAATATTTATTTGTTTTCTCACATGTCCACCAGAAATGATAAAAAGTTCCTTCTTTACATTTGCATTTCCAACATTAATTAGAAATGCCTTTATATATTCTTGACAATTTGTCCAGTGTTAGGTACCAACGGTACATCATCTTATCAAAGTTGATGTTTAAAGTTTAAATTATAATTTATTGTGAATTTTAAACCTTTCGTTCAAATATTCTTCTGTTGTTCAAGCATTATATTATTCTCAAAGTTCTTCGCTCACTGAATCATACAATGCTGTACATACCCGTTCTCCAACTTCAATTTTAATAACAGTTTATAAGCCTTAGCAATAATATGTTCATCACTACCACACAATTAAATTTCCATTTCATTTTTCACAAAATCAAATCCATAGCTCTTTTTGTCTATTTTGTCTAGTTTACATCTTTCTTTTGGAAGTTGGAAGTCAATGCTTTTCTCTCCCCCACCCCTTTACCCTCCCCTTTCCTTTCTTTCCCTTTCCCTCCCTTATTTTCCCATTATCTTTATTTTTCTTTGTATTTCTGTATTTTACCTTTTGATAAACTAATAAAAGAATATTTGAAGCCATTGCCTTCCTTGCAGTTCAGGTTCTCAGAGGTGGGAGGGAAAGCAAATGTCAGTGATCCTCTTGCACAGAACTTGCAAGGAACAATGTATAAATGTCCTGGTGGCTGATGCAGATGGGTTTGATGCAGTTCTTATCCCTTAGTGAATCAAATTCTTGAGTTTACTGCTGCTTTGTATTAATTGACAATGTGACTGAATAAAGATCTGGTAATATTATTCTAGCGATGCATAACAGGGAACAGGGTAATGAAACACGGGCTGTTTTCCAGAGAGCCATAATCACTGTTACAGATGTCAAACATAATCTGAAAACATTGGCACAGGTGGACTTACAACCACAGTTGTGCTCCAAAATTCTGTTGGTAAACAAGACATTGTCAAGGGAGTTTTGCCTCATTTTATGACCTTTCCTGTCGCAGTGGTTAAGTGAATCGCTGCAGTTGTTAAGCTAGTAAGCCAATGGTTAAATGAACGTGGCTTCCCCATCGATTTTGTTTGTCATAAGTTCGGAAAAGGAGATCGCATGATCCCAGGACACTGCAGCCATCATAAATAGATACCTGTTGCCAAGGATCTGAAGTTTTGATCATTGTGATCATTGGGGATGCTGCAATTATCTTTACACAATAGTGTAAAAAGCGGTCACAAGTCACTTTTTCAGTGCCATTGTAACTTCAAATGGTCATTAAAGAAATGGTTGTAAGTCAAGGGCTGCCTGTATAACTCTTTCCTATTTATAAAATGAATATACATTTATATAGGTAGCTAATTGCTTTTCTTGTATCTTCTAGGATGGCAGCCTGTAAAGTAAGCCGTATACCCACAGAAAAAGTATGGGAATACTTATTAAAATGCAAGGTTTCTCTTGGTCTCCTCTTGCTTCATTTGATTTTGGCTTTTGGCAGAGGTAAGATTTTTGTTTCCCTACTCTTCTAATCATTGTACCTTTAAATGTATGGTTAGTGTTAGTATGGGAAGTGTGTATAGAGATAGCAACTATACAGGTGACAATAGATATAACAAGTACATTCGGGTACATTTTAAATTACATCTGAGGGTTTTAGACTTGTTTATACTTATTTTCATCAATTCTGTGAAATAAGTCGATTGGTATTGGATTTTGTTCCAGATTATGGTTCAGGTTATGAAAAAAACCCAGCTAAATTTATCTTAGATTTTGAAAAATCACTTTAATTAAAGTATGTTTTTGAAGACATGGAACTGTATGATTTCCAATTTGTGGTAATCAGCATTTGTAGAATAGAGAGATTTTCTGAAGTTATTCTTAAAGGAATATAAGTCAGTCCACTTTGTAGACAGGCGTATAACTGACCTTCTATTCACTAGTTGCTGAGTCACTTGGTTCTTTCCATGTTCTTTATATCCATAAAAATAAGATAAATCCAGCCAAAAATATCAACAGGGGAATATTATAGCAGTTGCAACAACAAAAGAATATAGTTATGGATACCTAAGCCTCATATATTGTACAAATCAATAACATTCAAAAACACACTTAGAATAGCGTTTGCTCATGGAACTGGGAGCAAATTTAGTTAAAACCAAGGTAGATGAGCAGATATCTGAGGAGAAATAGCAATCTACTCCAGTATCAAGACAAAAGATTAGACAGGTTGATTAGCATGTCTATCAGTTATTTTTCAATAGGGAGTTAGCACCTAGTTTGCCTTGACTGAATTCCCGAAACCCAGCCAAGATAAATAGAGTTAGACTCATTGATCCTTGAATAGGAGTGACCATCCAAGTTGACCATTCAAGTTGATATTCTAGAGCAGTGGTCACCAACCTTTTTGACCTCAGGGACAACTAAATTCATAATTTGAAATCCCAAGGCCCACTAAAATGAATTTTTAAAAAGAAACATACATATAAGACATCCTCCGAAAATAAGACCTACCTACATTTTTGCCTCTCGGAGGAATATAAGGCATCCCCCCAAAATAAGACATATTAAGCCTTATTTTCCGGGAAACACAGTAGATCGCCCACCCCCAACCCCAAATAAAACCGCCCCTGCCCCCGGGCGGCTCCTTACCTGATTGAGCGGGGTGCAGAGAAATGGAGTGAGCTGAAAACTGCAGCGCTCCGAATCTGGGCGTTTACAGCCAGCCGGAAGGCTCCAATTTCACACTTTTGCCGGCTACCCGAAGCACTTCCAAAGCGCTTCTCAGCTGCAAGAGCGTGAATTCGGAGCCTCCCAGCTGGCTGCAAACGCCCGGATTTGGAACGCTGCATTTTTCAGCCCACCCCATTTCTCTGCACCCCACTCAGTCAGGTAAGGAGCCCCCCGGGGGGAGTGTTATTTGAATGTGGGGGATCTACCGTGTTTCCTCCAAAGTAAGGCACCCCCCGAAAATAAGACCTAGTGCTTCTTTGGGAGCAAAAATTAATATAAGACAGTGTCTTATCTTAGGAGAAACATGGTAGCATACATGTTTATCTTTTATTCCATCCTAAACCCCAAGCAGGATAATTAACAGGTTAGTTGACAACTTATATGTAATCACTGTTATATCAAACATAAATTGATATAACGGATTGATATTGATATTGCCTGTCAACATGCAATTTTTCGTGTTGTTGTCCCGTCAGATATGTACATGGCATTTTAATTTAAGTTTGAGCTGGTTTTTCATGTTCCAAATCTTTCAGTTGCATCTCATATTGTAGCATAGTCAATTTCCATTCTAAAAGCAATTTAATGCAAACTAGTAAGCACAGTCTTGAAAATACTGTGTTATTTTTAATTTTGCTTTTTTTCACCCAGAACTTGATAATTTTAAATATTTCCTTTTTTGGTTTTGGTTTTGTTTTCTCTTTTTAATGTAGGAAAAATAGAGCATGAAAACAGAATGGATTCCAAAAGTTCAAGCTGACCCCAAAATACTTGGGAGGGCCATCCTCAAAATTCTAAGGAATAAGAGGGTTGTGGTTTTTTTTGTTAAATTTACTCTTCCCACTCTAAACAAAATTGACCTCAATCTGCCTTCTATTTTTAGAAGATTTGCCTTTACTTGTTCACTGTTGAATAGTGGTTGTATTACATTGTTTTTATCTAATCTTTATATTCCTTCAAAGCAGCAAATTGAAATGTAGCCATTAATGGAAAAGTTAATAATGAAGAAATGCTTGGGTTCTAAGTCTGCATCTATGGCCATTTGAGACCATTTGAGACAGGGGTTTCCCTTATTTCATCTTCCCTTTGAGCAGATGTCAGCTACCAGGTAGACCAGACAGGAAACACATCCAGATAAACTATAAGTTTACTTTATTGCAAGCCACATTAACAGAATCTTGCCAGTACAAAAGCACCATTCTCCTGCCATCCCTTTCCCTTTTGAGAAGGCCCTTCTGAGCCTCTTGCTATGCGCATTATGCAGCTGCAGGTTATGCTGTCTCTTAACTGACCATTTCCTAAGGAATCTCTCCCAGGGTCTTCCCACATACCATTTCAGGAGTCTTGTGTGCATATTTACC
>JANHFO010005993.1:50178-65542 GCA_032468095.1 Pareas carinatus | reverse complement strand
GCAACTGATTATCTAGTCTACATGGAGAGAAATGTCCTAGCACAAATTGTTTTCTTGCAAGGCCATGTTACAACAAATGTATCTTATGGTTGTAATCACAGTTTATCTATTGTATGTAAGTAGGTATAGAGCATGTACACTGGAGACAAATTCTTTGTGGGTCCAGACATACTTGGCCAATAAATTCTGATTCTGATTATTTTATTTTCTTTCTTGTATTCTCATACTCCTGGTTGTAGAATTGGGCTGTGACCATTTTTTTCATGAAGTTCTCCAAGCCTCTGGATTCCTCTTCTCACTGAAATGAATGCAGCATTAGTTTTCATTTTTGGATGAAATTTTTAGTAAATGGAAATCTGGGTCATTGTTTTAATCTTGAATTATGGTTGCAGTTCTACGTCCATTTGCTATGCTGATATAATGATAAAAAGGTGAACAGATGCAGATTTATAAGTACACTGTAATTTAAATAGAAATATTATTAATCTTAACATGATTGGGAAGATTGCAGATAATGGTCTGTTTGCTCTTTCAGATACTGATTGGGGATGGACAAGTAGACAGCCTCTGACATAGGTTCTGTTATTGAATAGAGGATTGTTCTCTATTTAATAGGAAATACAGTTAATTCACTCACTAGGAAGCTTCTTTGAACTCAATGGACAATAGATCATTAGTTTTATGAAGACAAACTAAAGTTTACAACAATGAATTCAAACAAATTTTGTGATATTTTATTGGGAACTAATAAAGATATTGCCTGTATCACAATAGCAAATAAGCATTCATTTGTTTGTGCCCTAGAATGTTTTGTGTCGGTTGTGGTTTATTGACTAATAAAATGTAGTTAAGTAATCCATGACAAGCTTGATCTGTGAGTTTATATATTGCCTTAATGTAGATTTTGAATTTTTTTTTAATAGACTGGTATACTTGTCATTTGAGTTTTATAAATTTAACAGCATTTCCTTCTGAGTAGACATGTATAGAATTATAATGTAAGGGTACTTCAGTAAATAAATGTATGGGGTAATTTACATATAGGCCTGAAAAGTCATATGGTTGCTAACCATAAAGAGATAACTTGGGGAGTCTATGCAAGGAACTTCAATTTCATGCATTGTAGTTACACTCCACCTTTGCCATAATACTTCTAATTCAGCACTGAGAGCTTCTGCTTTGTATGTTGGGCTTAGCACATATACACTAGGCCTGAAATATATCTTAATTATTTATTACTGAAATAGAATTACTGGAAGTGAAGGAGGGGCTAAGGCACTTTCCCAAGGGAATTTCCAAGTGCAGGTGCCAGAGAGTGTTACCACTCCAGACTCTTGGGAGCTACTCAACCGGTAGATTCCTACCATTGCTCAGATTAAGAAAGTTAATTATTGATAGCATTTGCCTGAACTGGGAAACTGAGCAGACCAGCTGTAGCCTCTTTTATGACTGGGGGTGGGTGGAAGAATTATAAGGTTTAGAGCACTATGTCCATTTTTTAAATAAAAAATCAGCCAATATAATTGCTATCTTGGATAGCTCTCCTCTCCTTGTTTTGTGTAAGGATGTAGCTGGCACTTGGTTCAGCTATTTGCTCTTGTGGCTCCAGATACTAGAAAACAAAATGAATCGATCAAAACCAGACTGGAAACACCACTGCATCACTCCACCCAGCACTGAGTTGTTGAAAGAACCTGTGTGTGAGAGAGGGAGAGCAAATGATTTTGCATTCATTATGGTTTAATAGGGTATGAGAATAGATTCTTGGAAATGCCAGTAGTGGATGGTTTAGAAAGGTGGAATCCTTGGTGCTCTCTGATCTTGGTTGTTTGCTAGAACAGAGGTCTCCAACCTTGGTCCCTTTAAGGCTTGTGGACTTCAACTCCCAGAATTCCACAAACCTTAAAGGGACCAAGGCTGGTGACCTCTGTATTAAAAAGAACTCAAAGGTGCTTTTTCCCCCAAAAAGCAACTGGACTTTTGTTTTTTTTCTTGAAGAAATTTTGCTTCTCATCCAAAAAGCTCCTTCCACTCCGAGCCAAAGCAGCTTTTTGGATGAGGAGCGAAACGTCTTCAAGCAAAAACAAAGTCCAGTTGCCTTTTGAGAAGAAAAAAGCACTTTGGATTAAGATTAAGATTCTAACTCTTGACGACTATGTAGTGGTTTCCCTAATTTGTGTAGCCCAGATACAACAACTTTGTCCACAAGGCATCTTTGTTGCAGCAGGTAAGTAATATGATCTGTTTTTCTGCATTTTTAAAAAAACAAAAGACATTTAAAAAATATGATAGATCTCACAGTTAATAATACTGAGAAAAAACGGTGAGGATCCAAAATCTGGCATGCTTCCTAATTTGTTCCACTCCTGCCGTCTTGGATCTGTAGCAGTTAAGTTATGAACTAAGCAGATGTCCAGCAATTCGCTATGTTCTCCCTACTTTGTTTTTGCAGTTTCAGACAACCTGAAGAAAAAAATGCATACAATTGGTATATTGTCAGTGAAATTCTGTTTAAGGAGGTATCCTGGTAATAGAACGATAGTAGCAATTTCAGGATATGCCATGTTCTGGATCTGTAGCAGTTTTTTTGGATACTTCCAGGGTTAGGATTCAGATGCTCAGTTGTATTTTTTAGCGACCATTTTAGAATATGTAACAACAATATCATATAAAGCATTTGCTGTCCCTTGGTAGTGATTTCCATGAGCTTCCCAGTTGTTAAAAATCATTAGAATTTGCCTTTGAAAAAGTGGCATTTATACAGGCATACCTACAGGTAGTCCTTGACTTATGACCACAATTGTTAGGTGAATTTTGCTCCATTTTACACCCTTTCTTGCCACAGTAGTTAAGTGAATCACTGCAGTTTTTAAATTAGTAACACGGTTATTAAGGGAATCTGGCTTTCCCACTGACTTTGCTTGTCAGAAGGTCACAAAAGGTGATCACATGACCTTGGGACACTGCAATCGTCATAACTGTGAGAGAGTTGCCAAGCGTCTGAATTTTGATCACGTGACCATGGGGACATTACAACGGTGGTAAGTGTGAAAAATGACCATAAGTAACTTTTTTCAGTACCGTGGTAACAACAAACGGTCACTAAATGAACTGTTGTAACTCAAGGACTACCTGTATAAATGTGGAGGACCTGATTTAGAGTAGACCATCTGCTGTGAATACATCTCATTTACAGCCGTACAAAAAATATTTTAACCATAAGTCTTACTCACAAAATATTATCCTGTTATGTGAATAGCACAGTAATATACCCTGTATACCCTGTACCCTGTTATGCTTTACTATATAGTAAAATACATGTAAAGATGAAAATGATGCATATAGAGGTATGAGTGTCCTATTTTTTCAGTAAGAAATGGTTTATTGAGCATCTCAGAAAGTGCTTAATTGTGCAAAGGAAATTTTAGGGGGGCTTGGCTGCTACCTTCTTTCATATATTGTATTTCCATGTTTTACTGCTGCGACCTTTGTTCTTGTCTCAAAACTTGGTTAAATGAAATTCAATGTAGCAGAAAGTAAGGTTTTACATTTGGCAAGGAAACCCAATTGGTGGTGCCAGTTTCAACAATAGTGACTGCGAGAAGGATCTTGGAATCTTAGTGGACGCTCGCTTAAATATGAGCCAGCAGTGTGCTGCAGCTGGCAAAAAAGCCAACACAGTCCTAGGCTGCATTAATAGAGGTTCAGAATCAAGATCGCATGAAATGTTAGTGGCACTCTGCAATGCCTTGGTAAGACCATGGTTTGGAATATTGCATCCAGGTTTGGTCCCCACAATATAAAAAAGATGTTGAGACTCTAGAAAGAGTCCAGAGAAGAGCAACAAAAATGATTGGGGGATTGAAGGCTAAAATATATGAAGAATGGTTGCAGGAATTGAGTATGCCTAGCTCAATGAAAAGAAAGGCTAGGAGTGACGTGAAAGCAGTGTTCCAATATTTCAGGGGTTGCCACAAAGAAGAGGGAGGTCAACCTATTCTCCAAAGCACCTGAAGGCAGGACAAGAAGCAATGGATGGAAGCTAATCAAGGAGAGAACCAGCCTAGAACTAAGGAGAAATCATTTATTGTCATTTATTGTTTGAGTCAATGTGTGAAAGATATTTTCTGGGCTCAGAAGCTAAACTGGATTGGATTTGTTGGTATTTGGATGAAAGATCGGGGAATACCAAGACTATAGGCTAGCTGGAAACTTAAAAAAACAAAGCTAAACACTCCACTGACAATAGTAAATCACTTTCATACAGTATTCTTGCCAAGAAAACAGCATGAATTACCAAGAGCCAAGTTCAGTTTGAAGAAAACTTTTTTTTTAAACTTGTCTTCAGAGATCGGATTTTTGGATTTGCAGATTTGTATCTGTATCTAATAGTCAGGCTAAAAGCAATTATTTGGATTTGCTTATAAAATCATCGATACAATCAATTTTCAACAGACGTTCTTCCCGTGTTTTAGACTTGCTATCCTGTAGCTTTCCAGCCAGACAACTTGGTAAAGATTAAGGCAACCAGTTTTGAGGAACTGATATGAATTTTAATAATGCTTTTTTGCTTTTTTATTCATAATTATTGTCATATCATAAAGAGATGGACTATTCTTTATAGCTTCAAAATCTAAAAGAAAGAATAGGAAGTCTAAGGGAGTGGCTAGGAAATAAATGTTTAATATACTGTATATAGTAAGTCAGATAAGACTCATTGATCTGTCTGATTTGCTTTTCTTAAGAAAAACAATCATAGGCAGGTGATTTCAAGATATGAAACAATATTTAATCTGGTATTCTGATACAAAATGTTCACTGACAGGAATAATCCCCTATTCTAAATTATTATTTTCTGTCATGGATACAGTTTGATGTAAGATATGTTTCTAAATTATTCAAGAATTATCACTGCATGAATTCATAGCCAGCAAGCACATGGCTATGAGAAAAATATTTTCTCAGAATAACTAGTTAAGCAGGTCCTGGGTGAATTATTGTATATGGACTGATTATCATAGCTCTAAAATGCTACCCTCTAAAGCCATATAGAGGTGGAAAGGAAAATAAAAGGTTAGAAATTTGATTACACGATTCCTTATTTAAAAATAAACTGGAACAAGCTATTAAGAATATAGCTAATCTGCAGTGTGTGTCTTTGTGTGTGTCTTTAAATCCATGTTGTGATACAGAAATAAAATACTTAAATTATTTGAAGTAGTATTTTTATTAGGTTATTGAAGAGGCAAGCTAAATTTATCTTTAGCTGTTCCATTTTTAGTTTCTCTCTATCTTTCCACACAAATCTTACAATATGAATTATTTGCAAAACTTTGTTGACAATATTGACGATGATATACTCGGGTACCAAAGTTTGCTCAGATTTAATTGGTTGCTTTAAGTGATTGGGCACGCCCCCTCCCCACCATTCACTGTGTCCTGCCACCCTAGACATCAGAATGCGATAGATTCATCTCTCTGGGGATTCCATATATGTATGAACTTAGTGCAGTCTTGGAACAGATGTTTAGTGATTTTTTTTGAAAGAATGCTAGATCTAGCTTTTTTAAAAAAGTTGATGTTGTGGTCAGTTTGGAAAGAGAGACAGATTCTGCCAGGTGTTTGTTGCTGGTACTGTCCCAGATGAGTTCATTATATTTTTTCTATAGTGTCTACTGAATCAAGAAAACGGGGAGAAATGCATAATATCGAATGCCCTTAGGGAGATGTTAAGAGTTCTATCTAATCAGTTTCTTATGGTTCAGATAAACCGTGGCCCATTAATATATAACAAGTACTTCCAGCCTTCTCTTTTGACAATCTAGGGCAGTGTTTCTCAACTCTTGACAGTTTCAAAATGGGTGGACTTCAACTCTCAGAATTCCCCAGCCACCCATAATAAGAAACACTGATCTAGGTGTATCTAAAAAGAAGAAGAACAAGGAATGTAAGTGACAATACATGTCATAATATCGAAGTGCAACCCCCTGAAATACCTGCCTGCAGCCTCACAAGGACAGTATGAAAGTGCAGAGCTTGCTTTACGATGTCACAATGTATGTTTTGTCACTGGCATTGCCATGACACACTTACGCTATGAATACATGTGAGCTCCTGGCTAATTTAGCTCTGTTTCCCTAACACTAAACTGTAATTTAATATTCTGTCTGACCAGAACCAATGTGCTTTGCTCTTTAACAGGTTTATTCACCATCATTATTTTGCCTGTTACATAGAGAAGTTGGGTTTTTTGCTCTTGAATAGATGTAAGAAACAGAAATATTAATATAACTAGTTATATCAACTTGTTTTACATAGTTTATTCTGTGCATTCTGCCTCTGAAAGAGTAGTTAATCGTAGAAATATTTTGATTTATTGCTTCAGAATAGAATTAATTATTATTATTAGAATTTTCTTTGCAGCTGTAATAAGTTTAAATAACTTCGTATTGCCCTCTTGTGGTGAACAGGGAATGTAAATGTGGTTGGACAATTTTTAAAGACAACACTTTTAATTTTAATCTAAGAATCTATTATATTTTACAGCCAGTGATGCAGATACCTCATCAAACCTTAGAAACGTTTCAGTAAGCCCAACAGGTAAGAAACTTATACATTTTTTCTTTTTTCTGTTATTTTCTTGCATTCAATTGTATGCGAACCGTGGAGACTGCATGACAAGTTGTGGCGGTTTTCTTAATTTTTCAGAAGTAGTTTGCCATTGCCTCCTTCCTAGGGCTTAGAGAAAGTGACTGGACCAAGTCACCCACTTGGCTCTGTGACCAAAGTGAGACTATAGCTCACAGTCTCCAGTTCCTAAATCTGGTGCCTTAACCACTATGCCACATTGGGTCTCTTTCCTTACTTAGTTTTCTTTAAATACAATATTTAATACCTTCAGACTATACAAAGTCAGCAAGGCTTTTCAGAATTATAACTGATATTGTGTGCAGCCTTCTGAATTAGGAAGCGGCAGATGTATAAATATTTGCAGCTATCAGGCTATTCAATACATTCAATATTCTGAAGTGCCCAGATGCTTCAATTAGGGCAGAATGCATAGCTTGGCTGGTAAACAGCGTTTATAACTTCTACTATATGATCCGTCTATTAAAGACATAGACCGCTTGACCAAAGTGGGTTTTTCCTTTAAGGACCTAAATTAAGCCATGTAGGTCCTCAAAGGGAATCTCCACTTTAAAGAGATGTCTTTACAGTATAACTTCATAACTTATTCATTCATTCTAAACTTGTTTAGATACGATCTACAGAACTGGGCCTTCTGAAGAGGTCCTAGCTATCAGATGTTCATTTGTCGCATATGGTGGAGGGGGGCTTTCTTTTTCAGTGGTTCAGGGTATGGAATATATTCCTTCTGGAGTTGCACTTGAATACCCTCCCTTCTGCATTTAAAAAAGCAGTCATTACACATATTTTATCAGACATTTAGAGTTACATATAGTTTTCAGCTTGCAACTGGTTACTTAGCAACCATTCAAAATTATAATGGAGACCCGCCAAAAAAAGATACTTAGGACTCGATTCTGAAGTTCCTGGTCACATGACTGCATTTTGGGTGCTTAGCAACAACTCTGCATTTACAGCCATTCGTGAAAACCCAGTAAAATTTCCGTTGTTAAGAGGCTCCCCTAAAGTAGGGTAAGCAATTTATCCTCCTGCTGAAATTATGCCATTTTGTTTTTCCAGAATAAGAATAAGAATGGGATTGCAAGGCCTCTGGGAGAAAGAGAGCTTAATATCTCAAAACCTTCTCACAGACCAGCTTCAGTATAGACTCAAATCAATTCTCATTGCCAATATTTGGCCATCTTCCGGGTTAATTTTTTTCATACATGATGCCATTTGGAGGGTTTGAGGGTTGTTAAAGACATAGGAAAAACAATTTGCCTCGCATACTTTCTGCTCTTATTTTCATCCTTTTTTAAAAAAGACCATAAAATGCAAAAATGGGATTGAAAAAACTTGCTTCTAATTCTACTTCACTATAGCTCCAGAAATTCTTTTTCAACCATCCTATCCTAAAGCTGAAACAAAAATGTTTCCTTACTGTTTACACCTCTTGGTTCTAGTTTTGTTTTCTAAAGCAGGAGTCCCCAACCTTGGTGACTTGAAGATTTCTGGACTTCAATTCCCAGAATTCCTCAGCCACCAATGTTGGCTAGGGAATTCTGAGAGTTGAAGTTCAGAAGTCTTCAAGTCACCAAGTCTGAAGACCTCTGTTCTAAAGCAACAAAGAATAATAGTGCAACATTTCTACTTTTCCTTGTCTTTTGCCACAATCTTTTGTTACAGTACTCAAACAGTTCTTACCCAAACCATGACTATGTCTTTATGAGAAAGATTTAGAAAATTCACATTTCAGTTTATAAAAATATAAGATTATGACTGTTTTTAATTCACATGCTTTTTAAATAAATAAAAACTGTTTTTTTATTTACAGCAGATTCATCCATTGTCAGTTTTGTCACCTTTCCTAACAGTGCTACAGGCAAGATTTTACTAAAAAAAATTGACATAGAGTAGGTTTAGTTTTTATTACTTTTCTTCTCTTTTCGCTATTGTATTGACTTTTGTGTTTTTGTATTCTTAGACTTGTCTTCAGTTGGAACTCTGGATCCTGCAGGTAAGAGTAGGCTGCTTATTATATTTATATGGAAAACTTCTTGTACCACTTTTAATTTCAGTAGAAATAGACTAAAAACTGTTTGCCTTAAAGCAGTATGGTGCCATATATAACAATTCTCAAAGGGATAGGCTGCTATTTAACTATAATAAAATGGACCCAAACATATACAGTATAACTGACATTGTGTAGTATAACAGGGGATTCTTGCTTTAAGGAGCAAAGGAGATGTAATTAGATGAATTGAATTATTAATGTAAAGCAGCAATTCAGTCAGTAAATTTGGGTCTTCTTAAATGAGAGAAGTGAAAGTGTTATGAAGTAAATGGCACAGTCATGCAATATTTTGAACACGAGGAAATAAGAAAATTGCCGTGTAATTTGGAGAAAGAAAAGTTATTTAAAGACAGAAAATAAAATATAATCAACTTATTTTTTGGGGAACTGAGCAAAGACAAAGAAAGTTGTCTTACTAATTGAATTGCTGTTTTTCAACATGCTAATAGAGGTATTTTCTCCATAAATTTTTGTTTGGCATGTTCTTCTGGCAAAACAGCCAAAGCCAAAGGAAAATATAAAATGGTGACAGAACATCTCTATAGTAGCAAGGAAACTCTGCTCATTGTGTTCAGTAGTATAGTCAATCATTGCAATCCAAAACAAAGTTGGGATGGTATACCATAATTGTTTGAAGAATCAGAATTTATTTTGCCATGTGTGTCAGGACCCACAAGGAATTTGTCTTCAGTGAACATGCTCAATACCTACATACAACTGTGATTACAACAAAGATACAATCAGATACATTTCTTAGACAGTTGAATATATAAGCATAATCATGATCATTTGTATATATATATATATAGGCATAGTCATTGCATATATAGTCATAATCAATTGTGTATATAAGCATCAGATACATTCATAGTCATAAAGTACATATAAGCTGCAATCAATAAACCACAATGTTAATCATGAATACATTTTGCAATTGTAATTCATCATGTCATCATGTTATAAAGTGTGAAGTCTTTAAAAATTATTTAATATATGTAAAAGTGTCCCAGGGGACCTTGACAGACCTCTGAAATTGTTTCTAATGATAGAGCAATAGGAGACTCTAAACATCAATTCTCAATTCTCTTTCATTTTCTGTAACTTAAATTTACTGCTGGTATGAATATTTATTCTGTTCTGATTAGGCTGATGTTGAATAACATTTTTTCAAGATTTGACATCCCATAAATATGAATAAATACATAGTTGGAAATGAGTTTGCATAAACATTTATAGACTACAATTTACTGTAATTCATCTCCCACGTGCCTCAACAACAGCATGCTTGTTTGTAATATCTTAGTCCCAACTTTGCTAAGTTGAGGTCAAATTTACAAGCTGCTCCTCCATCCTGATTCGAACGCTTCTCCCAAAGACATTTCTGGCTGGAGAAAAGTAGACCTACTGCCATTGTTTTACTTACTGTAGAAACCTACAGATTTGCAGATGGAAGGATTGGAGAAGGGACAAGGATGACCCAAGCTGGAGGATTTGGCAGAACAGAGGGATAGTTCAAAGTAGAGGAGGTGCAACTTCTACAATGGAAAAAAGCAAATTTGAGTCAAATTATAAGCAGGATGTTTGAGGAATTTTGAGTAAAGCTAATTAATCATTAATGATTTAATAATTAAAATTGATTTTGAATCCAATCTGCCAAAAATTACACTTTTTTTTTACAAAAAATAGACCCTGGAATAGATATCAAATAAGTCCCCTAGAAATAATGATGCAATTTAATTTTGAGTAGTTTAGATCTCATGGCTTTCAGTGATAACTTGCATGGGTGAATTTAGCTGAGTCAGCATCTGATCATTTGTCTTTGAATACAGTGGAGATGATATTCACATGCATCAGACTAGAGTGTAGGCTTCACAAATATAGAGTTAATGCTATGTTAATATTCAAACATTTCAGGCCCATCTGACAATGCAGAAGAGATTGATATTTGCATTATAGACTGGACAGTCAATAAATACTGCCCTTTTGCCTCTGTCAAACCACAGATTATTCTTAACAACAGCAATCAGGGCCGAGGTCTCCTCTTTGCTTTTTGAAAGATCATGGTGATAGCCAGTTCCATTGTATATGATGATAAATATTTACTTTCTGGATAAAAAATAAGCAACATATATAAGTATCAAAAAAGTCATGTACATTTGTTTTAAGATCCATCCAGTTTCCACCTGATTAAAAAGAAAAATGACAGGTTACTGTATAGCAAAGCAAAGCTTCAACTTGTAGAAACATTTTTAAATAACTGGACCATATAAAAATGTCCATAATGCAAAGAGAAGCTGGAATAAGGAAGAGGATAGAGAGGGAGAGAGAGAGAAGAGAGAGAGAGAGCTCTGTGGTTGGAATAATTTGTAAAGGAACATTGCACTAAGTCTCTTTATTTTCTTTGAATCAGATATGTGATTACAGATATGTAATCTTCCACATGACTACTGATGATAATCAGATAAGTGCAGGTTAGCAACAAATGAATACTAGTTCTGATTATGTTCCATTCTCTAATATAAGGATTGTTTAAATACCTGAAATGTTTATATTTGCAGAAATTTTAGCAAGTCAGCTCACCCTAAAGTCTGGTTTTAGTTTATTAAGAGACTTGCTTTTCTTTATGTAACTTGTTTCTCCAAGAGTACATCTGACAATAACCTTACATACTCTGGCAATGATTTTGGAAAAATATTACTTATGATGGACAAGAATATGAATCATTTTATTCCAAACAATAAATTTGCCACAGGTTAATGGAAAGTGACTAGAAAGGTGTTTTTTTCTTTTCATGGAGAAAGAGGGGGAGGGAGATAGAGATTAAAAAGTATTGTACTTGTTCTGATCAGCTGCATGACTCTCCAGAAAATTCTCAAATTTTTATTACAGCAATTGTAACAATCAGAAGCCTCCAATCCCTTCAGATACATAGTTTTTAACTTTTGAATTCCAGTTATAATGACTACATTATACATATGTAATACATGCATAATATATAATATGACACTTTTCCTTGAACATTCCTCAATGGGGAAGTTTTGGGGGAAGCTTCACTGAAATCTTTAAGTGACTCTCCATGGGCATACCATGTTTTCCTGAAAATAAGACCAGGATTTATATTAATTTTTGCTCCAAAAGATGCATTAGAACTTATTTTCTGGTTAGATCTTATTTTCAGGGAAATATGGCACTGAATGCATCTGGCTGGCTGACCATCTTAACTGGGGTTTATTTTGTGGGTAGGGCTTATATTATGAGCATCCTAAAAATTATCATGCTAGGGCTTATTTTCTGGTTAGGTCTTATTTTTGGGAAAACAGTTTCCCAACAATGTACAGTTTCAAATAGTTACTGAAGCAGTTAGTCCTAACAGGAGATTTTCAATCTAACTTGTTTTTACAGAATTGTTGGGAGAAGAACTTGTATGACTAAAATGCAGATGGAGCCTTGCCTGAAAGATCAAGTCCTGGTTAACTGCTCTCAATTAAAAGGGCAATAGAATAGATTCTTTGCTCCTTGATAACATTTTACAAGCATTACCATTTTCTTATAAATCATTATTTCCCTACTGGATACCATTTTAGTAGAACAGACTTTTTGAAAGTCAATGCCAATGCTACACAGTGGAGGAAGTTCTGAATTCTACCCTAGATTTAGTCACTTTTGTGACTCTATAAATCAAGCACATTGTATCTGCAGTGTTTGTAGACAGGGCAAACTATAAAATAGTGATCTAAAATGTAAATCAGTTTTTAATTTTTTTGAAGGTTATAAATAATAATAGACATTCTTCAGGTTTTTGCAAAGTATTCTTTTTCTTAATAAATTATATTTCTGGCCTGAAATTTGCTTGGAATGTATACACTGAAATTGTGTGAATTGATCTAGCCAGAGGGCAAATGTAAGATGTCAGAGACGGTGCATTTAAATACAAATAAGAATTTTCTACCAATTTTTGTGACTGTCCACAATTATGTCTGGAAATATTTCTGAAAAGAGGACAAGGTTCAGTAAGCATAACAGGTGCCCCAAAATGTTCAGAATGTACAATAAATAACGATGACATATTTTGAACTCCTCCTTGGAGTATTCTGTTGGCAAGCAAAAGACTTGAGAGGTGTTTCTGTTGTAAATTGCCAGTGTTGCATGTTCAAAGAAAAGGATAGAGAAAAAAGCACTGAATTAATTTGGATACAAAATAAATTCTTGATTTATAGGAGTTTGTTTAGACTGATTCATTTTACTTTTCTAAAATAGAAAGTAAGAAGAATGCTATCATATAAAAATAGCTGTTTTTCTTTGATTGTGTTGATTTTGTTTTTGAAACAATCATTAATGCTCTCTTTTCCTGCTGCATTTCCCGACCACACTGACATGTTCTCCTATATCCTTGCAAAATATAGCTTTAAATAATGGAGGAATGTTCTATTTAAGCCAATTATGACTGAAACAGGCATCCTATCAACTGTTATTATTTTTTATCATAACACATAACTGAACACCATCAATTATATTGCAGAAATATCTTCAAAGCACAACCGTTTGTAATTTGAGACCTGAGCTGAGTTATCAAATGTTGGAAATGCAAAGTTTCTATAAGGCGATATATAAAAATATTTTTATACTCAGCATAGAAAATTAATATAAATATTCTGGTCTCAATATATATCAGTGACGGCAAACTTTTTAGAGACTGAGTGCTCAAACTGCAACCCAAAAGCCAGTTATTTATTGCAAAATGCCAACATGACAACACATGCCCCCCGCAGCCATTGGTGCCTCCCCTGTCCCCCCACCTCATCAGCGGCCTACTTGAGCTCGCTACGGGCCTTCCAGAGGTGTGCCCCAGTTTCTACAGCCTGCTGTAAGCTATGGTCCGCTCCAATCTAGCTCCTTTCCTCTCTCACCTTGGGCACAGACTTCATGCTACATGTGAGCTGCCCATCTTACTCCAGACAGGAGGGGGAAGAAGCGGTCCCATTGGGCTGCTGAGCAGAGTGGTGGGTTATGTCAGAAATGCTGCCAGGCACGTGTGGAGAGGGAGATGGGAGCCCTGCATCCCTCTGGCTTTCTAGTAAAGAAATCTGTGCTGGGGTGACACCGCGTGTGCTCACAGAGAGGGCTCTGAGTGTCGCCTCTGGCACACGCGCCATAAGTTCGCCACCACTAGTATATATAAAATGGGTATCATTAAGCATAAAAGTTGTATTCCAAATGTTAGCTCATTTTAACTGATATAGTAGAGGGATTCTCCACTCTCTTGACTGCCAGATTTATGTTGTTCTTTTTCTATTTCATAAGGACGGTTTAGTCTACTTTTGAGAAGCTCGCTGTGATTATATAAAGGAAATAACATGAATTAATGGTTTTGAAAGAATAGAACTTCAGTAAGTAACATTCCAGAACAGTTTACAAGCAGTGCAAAAATCCTATTAGTTCATGTTTAAAATTGATGTATTTAAAATGTGACAAGACCAGAATAGCTTTGAACTTTGAATAAATTTCCTGAGGTATTGGGCCATCACACTCCCATCAACACTGGTAACTGTATCTTGTTCTTACTTCTTCTTCTTTTCTATGGCTATCAATTATTTATCTGGCAGCAGGAGTGTCATTACTATTTATAAATAAATAAATAAATGACAGGTCTTTGTCTTGAGATGATTGCTTTTAAATTAGACAATTTAAGATTAAAGGGCAGATTATATGGAGAAATACATTTCTTTTCCTTAGTTAGACAGGATTGTTAGCAGTAAGTAAAGAAAACTAACACCCACACTCACAACAAAATAGAATGCGTATGTGTATGTGCATGTGTGTGTATTTGTAACAAATACTATCATTTGTTTAGTGACTGTTAGAAGCTATAGTGGCACTGAAAAATATCACTTAGCAATTAGTCCTTGTACTTACATTTCTAGGTCAAGGACTTCATGTATGCAATATACATAATTTCTACCTCATCATTCTATAGGAGACATTGTTGCAAGGGTTCCTTGATGTTCTCTGAGCTTGATTGTTTTCTTGAAGATGTTTCATTAGCCAAACAAGATAACGTCATCAATGCTAGTTCTCATGACTAGCATTGAGTATATTACCTAGTTTGGGTAAATGCTACCTAGTTTGGTAACACATGCAGGAAAACAAACAACTAAACAATCATTTTAATTGGTTTGAGTTATAAAAAAGGTATAAGATTTCTCTGGTTCTTTCATCAGTACTTGTCAGGTTCATTAATACTTTTTCACACCTACTCCTCTCATCTCTTATCCAACCATCTGTACTGCTTTTAAGTCCATTTTCCTAAAAACTTTCAGATAATTTCATATTATTATAAAACATTCTATGTAGCACATTGCAATAATGACAGGTTAACAATTTTAGACATATTAAATCATTTAAATAATATTATATTTATCTAATATTCTTAAAAATCTTAATTTCACGTCCTTATCTTGTCAATCTTTCAATTTATACTAATGATCATTTAAACTTCTATCCCGATTTACTGGTGGAATTCTAGAATTAAAATTACATTTATTTAAAATATTTTTATCTATCCAGTTTGAATACCCCATAATACATTTATCAATTCCATATCACTACAATATAACAAAGTTATCAATTTTTCATCAACATTTAGGTTCCTTTTAAACCTTTTCA